>SZWC01016710.1:27583-59134 GCA_023375785.1 Penium margaritaceum
ACTGAGTAACAAGCTCTACAGAGCTGGGGGGGGCCTAGAACTTGGAGGGGTCTCCCATTGTTGTTCATTCTTCATTCCTATTCAGTCATTGTCAGTTTTCAGCTGCTTTCTGGCGCTAACTCTGGCGCGCGCGTTTCTGAGTAACAAAACCCAGAGCTTCCAGACTTAGACTCTAGAGCAGCAGACTGAGGGGGCAGCTGACTTAAGCAACGAGCGTGGAAGCCCGCACGCTGCATCAACAACGCTGCTGCCCCAACATGCTGCATAGTTTCTAGCTTGGTATCAGAGCCAGAGCGTAGCAGCAGCAGCAGAAGACTGGCGAACAGGTGCCAGACAATGCCGGCGGACTTCCCATACGCGCCAGTGTAGGGGAAATGCTGCCGGATTTTTTCCGACAGCATTGACCCTCCTGGTGGCGGCGTCAGAATTTTTCCCACGGCCACTGGGCAAGGGGAAATGCTACCGAAAATTTTCGGCAGCACTGACCCCCACGCGTGACGCGAGGAGGTGAGCGGCAGGCGACGTCTGACGGCTGTGGACGACGACGCACGCGGCAACGTCACCCAGGTGCAGTGACTGGCACCACCAGCAGCAGCAGCAGGCAGAAGCAGTAGCTCGCAGCACCCTGCAGCAGCAGCAGCTCGCAGCAGCAGCAGCAGCAGCTCGCAGCAGCAGCAGCAGCCCGCAGCAGCAGCAGCGTGCAGCAGCAGCAGCAGCATGCAGCAACAGCAGCAGCCCGCAGCAGCAGCCGGCTGCAGCAGCCCGCAGCAGCAGCACGTAGTAGCAGCAGCAGCACGCAGCAGCTACAGTAGCGTGCAGCAGCAGCAACGGGCTGCAGCAGCTGCTACAGCAAGCTGCAGCAGCCGACAGCTGCAGTAGCAGCAGCAGCAGCAGCTGCCGGCCGCGGCTGCTGCTGCCCGCTGCTCGCAGCGAGCGAGCAGCGAGCAGCAGCCCGCTGCTGCCAGCGAGCAGCAGCTCGCTGCTGCTGGGCGAGCAGCAGCCCGCTGCTCGCACCAGACAGCGGGCTGCTGCCCGCTATGACAAGAGAAGAAAAAAAAACGAAAAAAAAGGGGCGAACACAAAAAAATCCCCCACCCCCGCTGCAGCAGCCTGCAGCTGCAGCGAGCAGCTGCTGCAGCCCGCAGCAGCTGCAGCGAGCAGCTGCTGCAGTGGGCTACACCGACAGTGACTGGGCCGGCAGCCCAGCTGTGTCTGCTGCCACGTACTACCTGGCACAGTAGCAGACTCAGCGCCAGCGGCAGACAGTCACTTTCGTCCTTGGCCCCACTCCGGGTGCCTGCCGCAGGCAGAAGGACTTTGAGACGCCGCCGCCGCCTCTTCAGGCCGGCGAGCAGTTCCGGAGCTGGGAGCTCAGCTTCCAGATCTGGGCGCAGGGTGAGTGCCTCTGGGCATATTACACCCTCCCTTATGACTCCACCCAGGCCGACCAGTTGTATGACGTTGGTCGCGCCGTCCGTGCCCTCGTCCCAGTCGCCCCTCCAGCTTCCCGCTTGGCCTTAGAGCCTTTCCTCGGCGACGTCACGTCTGGCGACATCCCGGACCCCGCAGCCGCCTGGCACGTCCTCACCAGGCCCCATCGCCTGTCCAGCGACGCAGAGATCAGCCGTCTGCTCCGGGAGTTCAACTCCCTGCACATGGGGGCGACCGATACGGTCACTGCCTACTGGCAGCGGGCGGAGGACATCCTTCGTCGTCTCGGCACGTCTGCTCCGCCCCCTCTGTCCGCGCTCCTCACCATCAAGCGCGGCGCCACTAGCGACTACGCAGACGTCTTCGTCCACTACCCCCAGGACGTCCTCTCCACCATGGCGACCCAGGGCACCCTCATGCCCTGGGCATACGAGCTCTTCCTCCGCATTGAGGAAGCTTGCCAGGAGTCCCTGCTCCATCGCACGGAGGCGCTCGCATCCCCTGCCGTCGCCTCCCCTACTGTCGCCTCCCCTGCTGTTGCCTCCGTGGCTGTCGCCTCTCCCGCCGCAGCTACCTCATCGTCGTCGGGGAAGAAGAAGAAGAGTCGGAACAAGAAAGGCAAGGGTCAGCCGCAGCAGCAGCAGCAGCAGTCGTCGACTGGGTCCAGCGGTGGTGGCTCGGTCTGCCACAACTGTGGTCAGCCCGGGCACGGGTGGTACACGTGCCCTCTCCCGACNGCCAGGAGTCCCTGCTCCATCGCACGGAGGCGCTCGCATCCCCTGCCGTCGCCTCCCCTACTGTCGCCTCCCCTGCTGTTGCCTCCGTGGCTGTCGCCTCTCCCGCCGCAGCTACCTCATCGTCGTCGGGGAAGAAGAAGAAGAGTCGGAACAAGAAAGGCAAGGGTCAGCCGCAGCAGCAACAGCAGCAGTCGTCGACTGGGTCCAGCGGTGGTGGCTCGGTCTGCCACAACTGTGGTCAGCCCGGGCATGGGTGGTACACGTGCCCTCTCCCGACAGACAAGGCGTGCGTCATCGCCACCATGCGGCGCCAACGGGAGCGCCGTCTCGCATCTGCCGCCGTCGCCGCTGCTGGCCCTTCCACCTTGACCTCGTCCAGCGGCTCTACCACTCCGGCAGCTCCGCCTGTCCCGCAGACACCTGCGCTGCAGCAGTACTACCCGCAGCCGTCGGCGTCTCCGCTCCCTTCACCGGCGCAGTCCTCCTACTACGCGGGCTCCGGCACCGTCACTCCGCATTCCGTCTACGCTCCCGGGCCCTCCTCCCGTGAGCGTCAGCTGGAGCAGTTCATCGCGCTCCAGCTCGGCCTGCCTCGCCCTCCTCCCCAGGGAAGTGCGAGTTGCATCACCTCCTGCCCTCCTGCCCAGCCCTGCATGACTGAGACTGAGCTGCGGTCGTGTCCCATTTCTGCGTCTGTCTCATCGTCGCCTGTAGGCTCCTTCGCCCCTCTTCTTGATGATGTTGCTTGGCTTGACGATTGGCAATCCCGTTTCGCTCCTCCGTCCACCGCGTCCGCGTCCCTCGCCTGCTGCCATGTGACCGTTAGCGATCTCGCGACCCCGGTCCAGGACCCTGCTACGACCTAGATCATCGACTCCGGGGCCACGCATCACATGACGGCCTCTCGTGAGGCCTTCAGTATGCTCGGTCCTATTGGCGATGTCTCCGGTGTCCGGACAGGTTCCGGCCAGGTTTTACCTGTCCGTGGTGTTGGCGTCGTTCGTCTTCGTGGTCCTGCCGGTGACGTCTTCCTGACCGATGTCCTCTTCGTCCCTGGTCTAGAGCTCAGCCTCCTGTCCGTGACTGCCCTTGACTGCATGAGCATGGATGTTGTTCACTCGCGTGGTGTCGGCACTGTGTCATTGCGTCCGTCTGGTCTTGTCGTCTTGGACGCCACCGCCCGTGGCAACCTGTGGCATGTTCCTCGTCTCTCCTGTTCTCCTCCCGCCTCCTCCTCGTCGGCCGCCACCGGCCATGTGCTCGTCACCAGTACGCTCTCTCCTCAGCACACCCGCCTCTTGCACCGCCGCCTCTGCCACGTCCACTCTGCCGCTGTCGACAGCATGCTTCGCACCCGGCCTGCCTCTGGCCTTGACCCGGAGACGTTCCCTCTCCCGTGCCCCAGTGAGTGCATTGACTGCGCTCAGGGGAAGATGCACCGGTCCACGTACCCCTTGTCTGACTCCCGTGCATCCGCCCCTCTCGACCTTGTCCATTCGGATGTCATGGGCCCTCTCCCCACCGAGTCAGTCGGCGAGCACGGCCGCTATGTCCTCACCCTCACGGANTTTCCTCGCCTCCCGCGGCATCCACCACGAGACATCGGCGCCCTACACACCCGCCCAGAACGGTGTCTCCGAGCGGTGGAACCGGACCATGGCTGACGCCGTCCGCACCATGCGTGTCAAGTCCGGTCTCTCCGAGGGCTTCTACTTTGAAGCCATGGCTTACATGACCTGGGTCTGGAACCGGATTCCCCACGGTCCCCTTCCCCGTCAGTCCACTCCGTACCAGCATTGGTGCGGTCAGCGCGCTGACCTCCGCCCCGCTCGCGTCTGGGGTTGTGTCGCCATTGTCTGGCTGCCCGCCCCGCAGCAGGGCGGCAAGCTCGCCCCCCACGGCCGTCCCTGCACCTTCCTCGGTGTCTCTCGTCAGTCCAAGGCCTGGCGCTCCTGGGACCCCTCCCGGCACTGCATCGTCGAGTCCCGGGATGCCCTCTTCTTCGAGGACCTATTTCCTCGTGACCTCATTCGCTCCGGCTCGTCTGTGTCTATCCCGTCGCGTGGGGGAGTGGTGAGTCCGTCCTCCGTCCTACTGCGTCCGGGTGACACATTCCTTGGTCCCTCCGGGCCAGCTGTCCCAGTCGCGTCTGCTGGTCCCTCCGGGCCAGCCTCCCCAGCCGCGTCCGCTGGTCCCTCCGAGCCAGCTGTCCCAGTCGCGTCTGCTGGTCCCTCCGGGCCAGCTGCCCCAGTCGCGTCCGCTGGTCCCTCCGGGCCAGCTGCCCCGGCCGCGTCCGCTGGTCCCCCCGGGCCAGCTGTCCCAGTTGCGTCCGCTGGTCCCTCCGGGCCAGCTGCCCCGGCCGCGTCCGCTGGTCCCCCCGGGCCAGCTGTCCCAGTCGCGTCCGCTGGTCCCTCCAGGCCAGCTGCCCCGGCCGCGTCCGCTGGTCCCCCCGGGCCAGCTGTCCCAGTCGCGTCTGCTGGTCCCTCCGGGCCAGCCTCCCCAGCCGCGTCTGCTGGTCCCTCCGGGCCAGCCTCCCCAGTCGTGTCCGCGGATCTCTCCGGGCCGACAGCCCCAGTCGTCTCCACTGGCCCATCAGACTCAGTGTTGTCGCACGCCTTGCCACGCTACACACGTGGCCCCGGCGGCAGCCTCCGACCCAGGCCGTCGGTGAGCGTGAAGACCATCGCACCGCGCTCGGTGGCGCCTCAACCCCCCGTGGCTCCACGTGCCTCCTCCACTCCCACGGTCGTGAGTGGGGACCCTGGCACCAAAGCCCTGGGCCTGACCACCGCGGCCATCATTGCAGATCTGCACCCGGGCTCCGCATTGGGCTACGCCATGCTCCATCACGAGCATCGGCACGCTGTCGTGGCTGCCCTTGTGCGCATCCCACCTGGGGCGCGAGAGGCACATGCTCTCTCAGTTCGCTCCACAGCACGCCCGGAGGACCCAGCCACCTTGCGCGAGGCACGAGCCTCCCCTGAGGCCGTACACTGGGACGCTGCTTGCGCCGATGAGCTCGCTGCTATCCGACAGCACCACGTGTACGACCTCGTCGACCTTCCTCCAGGTCGGAAGGCCATCGGCGCCAAGTGGGTTTTTCGGTGCAAGTGGAAACCTGACGGGTCCTTGGACAAGTACAAGGCCCGCCTCACTGCAAAGGGGTTTGCCCAGGTCCCTGGGGTCAACTATGACCAGATCTTTGCCCCAGTTGGCCGGTTCTCCACCAGCCGGGCGCTCTTCAGCCTGGTCGCCCAGCATGGGTGGGAGCTGCATCAGATGGATGTGAGCAACGNTCTCCATGGTTCACTGGAGGGTGAGGAGCTTTACATGGTGCAGCCACCAGGCTTCGACGATGGCACCGGGAGAGTGTGGCGCCTGCGTAAGGCCCTCTATGGCCTGAAGCAGTCGCCTCGGTGCTGGAACCAGGAGATCAGCAGCACGCTCCTTCGTGGTGGGCTCCAACGCAGCACCGCAGACCCTGCACTGTTTGTCAGTCCGCGAGGCCAGACCTTCGCTGCTGTTCTGGTGTACGTCGACGACCTCCTCATTGTGTCGCCAGACAAGGCTGCCATCCAGCGCGTCAAGGAACTGCTGCACGCCACCTACCACATGAAGGATCTCGGGTCTGCCCGAGTCTTCCTGGGCATGGAGCTCGAGCATCATCGCTCCAAGGGCATTCTCCATGTCCATCAGGCTGCTTATGTGCAGACTCTGTCCACTCGCTTCGCCGAGGACCTACCACTCGTACCGAGCGCATCCTCACCCATGTCGCCCGATGGCCAGGTGAAGCTGAAGAGTCTTCACCCAGCTGTTGTGGGGGAGCCAGTTGACGTGACCGCGTACCTGCGAGTCATCGGGTCATTGATGTTCCTGGCGACGACGACGCGTCCAGACATCGCGTTCACCGTCAACCTCCTGGCCCAGTTTTCTCAGGAGTCGCATCACCTCCACCACGAGGCCGCGATCCGAGTACTGCGCTATGTCGTCTCGACTCCTCGGCGAGGTCTCATGTTCCGCCGTCAGCCGTCTGTTGTCGCAGTGGGCTACACCGACAGCGACTGGGCCGGCAGCCCGGACGGTAAGAGTCGCACAGGCTGGATCTTTCTGATTGGCGGCACGGCTGTGTCCTGGCGCAGTGGCAAGCAGGGGTGCATTGCACGCAGCACCGCTGAGGCTGAGTACGTGGCTCTTGGATCTGGCGCGTGTGAGAGTGTGTGGTCACGTCGTCTGCTGTCTGAGTTGCGCCAGTCTGTCCCATCCATCACACTGCATTGTGACAATGAGAGTGCCATGGCCATCGCCGACAATGACGGCGTGCATCACACACGCATAAAGCACATCAACGTCGAGTATCACTATTTACGTTCATTGTTGCATGACGGCAGCATCAGCATCGTGTGGGTTGAGACAGCACGACAGTTGGCTGACTTCCTGACCAAGGCACTGAAGCGCGACTCGTTCAAGAAGGCTGTAAGTTCGGTCGGCGTACGTCCTTGAATGGCTCTCTCTTTGTCTCTGCCTACGTCTCTGCATGCCCTGGGGGAGTCTGGATGTTGACCGTGTCCCTGTCCGCCCATGTGCACTACGCCTGTGAGTCATGGGGGAGTGTTGGTTTTTTCACATCTCTCATTGTGCTCTGTTGTGTCCTCCCGGCTTGTGTACATCGGCGTGCAGATGACTGACGGCGAGAATCGACGCTGATGGAGTGTCGTCCGGTGGAGCCGACGCACGCTGAGGTCTTCTCGCAGTTCGCTGGAGCTTCCTCTCTCAGGCGACGCGCTCAGCTCCATCGGCAGGCCTCCTCGGCGGTCGTGCTGTCGGCGGTCATTGACTCCGCATTTGCTGCTTGCATGCGTCCAGCGCGTCCCATCGCGTCTGCATCGTCATGCACTGCCTAGGGTCCCAGTTGCGTGTTGCATGGCCCTGTTTGGCAGCATAAACCGTTGTGGTCACTATCTGGGTTTAGGCTGCCATATCTCCTCGCTACTATTTTTCTAGCAGATTCTGACCGCACGGCTGCGTTCGCAGCGGCGGTATTATGGTATGGTCCAGTTTTCAGGCAAAACGGACGACGCCCGGGTTTTGGGCTGTCGGCTGCCTGGCAGGCCTCACCGAGAAAACCTGCCAGCCTGAACTGAGCTATTTTCTGATTGGCTGTTGAACTGAGTAACAAGCTCTACAGAACTGGGGGGGGCCTAGAACTTGGAGGGGTCTCCCATTGTTGTTCATTCTTCATTCCTANCTACTATTTTTCTAGCAGATTCTGACCGCACGGCTGCGTTCGCAGCGGCGGTATTATGGTATGGTCCAGTTTTCAGGCAAAACGGACGACGCCCGGGTTTTGGGCTGTCGGCTGCCTGGCAGGCCTCACCGAGAAAACCTGCCAGCCTGAACTGAGCTATTTTCTGATTGGCTGTTGAACTGAGTAACAAGCTCTACAGAGCTGGGGGGGGCCTAGAACTTGGAGGGGTCTCCCATTGTTGTTCATTCTTCATTCCTATTCAGTCATTGTCAGTTTTCAGCTGCTTTCTGGCGCTAACTCTGGCGCGCGCGTTTCTGAGTAACAAAACCCAGAGCTTCCAGACTTAGACTCTAGAGCAGCAGACTGAGGGGGCAGCTGAATTAAGCAACGAGCGTGGAAGCCCGCACGCTGCATCAACAACGCTGCTGCCCCAACATGCTGCATAGTTTCTAGCTGAAGCTGCAAGGTGCAAGTCAGGCCATGGAGAGCTTACGCGGAAGGTTTTGCAAGAGAGCAACAAGTGTATCGAGACACAAGCAACAGAGGTGTTACGGGACCAAGAGAGGACGAGAGGCAACGAGCGAGCGAACGGCGAGCTTGCTCAAGCTCGCTGCCCTCGTGGGTGTTGAAAGTGGCACCAATCGACCAGTGGACTATCCCAGCCCCTGTCTAGTCGTGTTCGAGGAAGCACCCTGTAGGCACCACATAAGTCCACCACACAATCAAATTGTATGCACCCTCAAGATGCTCGTGCAATTCCCTGCTGACTGAGCCAAGGAGCTATCTGTCATGAAGCCGTCATCATCACAGTGAAGTAGCTAGGGGGATGTCTCTTTCTCCGGTGATCACCTGCAACAGTGAGGTGAGCGTGCAACGAGGCCAGAGGTCATCTTGTGGCAATCAACACAAACCAACACTCCCCCATGACCCACAGCCGAATGGCACGAAGACACTCACGGAAACCAACTGACGTCACAAGACGTGACCTAAGACAGCACTGTACACAAGCACTGGCACAACCACTCAACTGGGAGCACCACGAGCACACAACATTCCAACAGCATGCACAGCTACCTTGGAGGTGTTGCTACTTAGTGCCTTCGTAAGGAAGTCGGCTCGTTGCTGACGGGTGTCAATCCACATGATCTGGACATCTCCTGCAGCCACGCGCTCACGGACAAACTGATGCTCCACATTGATATGCTTCGTGCGAGTGTGGAGCATGCCATCGTGCTCAGCTATAGCTTTCGTGCTTTGATTGTCGCAGCGCAAGGCGATACAACGAATGGGAACGCGCAACTACTGTAGCAAGCAACACAACCAGACGCTCTCACAAGCTCCTGCACCAAGAGCAACATACTCTATTTCATTGGAGCTACATGCAACACACCCTTGCTTGCCACTCTTCCAGGAAATCGCAGTCCCTCTGACAAGAAAGACATAGCCAATACGACTGTGTGCATCCATATCATGCGCCCAGTCGCTGTCAGTGTACCCATCACCAACCTGTGACGGCTATGCCTGATAACAAAGACCAACATGGGGGGTGGAGAGTGCATACCTCACAACGTGCAGTGCGGCCTCCGTGTGTCGTACCTGTGGACACTGTGAGAACAAAGCGAGGAAGTTTACAGCGAATGCTACGTCTGCCCTCGTGGTGGTGGCCAGGTACATCAGAGACCCTATGACTCGCAGGTAGTCGGTCACATCCACTGGCTCCCCCAGCCTTGACACGTCAAGTGTCTTCAACAGCCTCTGCCTTGCGGGCGTCATCGGCGTCAACGCTGTGGGCACAGACTCCAGCAAGGAGGCAAAGCGCTCCCCCAGTCTCCTGACGTATGAAGCCTCGTGAACATGCAGGACACGACGAGCACGATCCCGCTCGAGCTCCATGCCAAGGACAACACAAGCCGGGCCCAAGTCATTCATCCTGTATTCAGACTGCAGTAGAGACTTCACCACTGAAACTGCCTCTTAACTCGGAGACGGGATGAGCACGTCATCAACATAGATGAAGATGGCGGCAAACGGTGTGGAGCGTGGAGTGACAAAGAGGGCCGGATCCATCGTGCTATGATGGTACCCCCTCCTTCTCCATAGTGGAGGAAATCTCTTGGTTCCAACACCGCGGCGACTGCTTCAGGCCATAGAGGGCCTTTTGCAGATGCCAGACTTTGTCGGTGCCGTCAGAAAACCCTGGCGATTGTACCATGTAGATCTCCTCATCTAGCTGCCCATGGAGAAAAGCATTGTTGACGTCCATGTGTTCAAGCTCCCAATCATGGTGTGCTACGAGACTCAGCATTGCCCGGACTGTGGTGTAACGTCTGACAGGGGCAAACGTCTCATCAAAGTCCACGCCTGGCACTTGGGGAAATCCCTCGGCGGCAAGACGTGCCTTGTACTTGTTGAGCTCAGTAGTGGGTCTGTACCACCTGCAAAATACCCAACGAGCATTGATGGCCTTGGGACCTGGTGGGAGGTCCACCAGCTCATACATAGAATTGTCATCAAGAGCCCTCAGTTCGTCCCGCATTGCAACATCCCATTGTTTGGAGTCGGGTGCAGCCTGTGCCTGCTCAACTGTGGCTGGGTATGGCGACAAAGGTGTGGTAGCAGTAGTTGCATGACACTCTGTAACGCTGCTAAGGACGGCGGCTTCGAGAGCACGCTCGTGCTCTGGCATGAGCAGAGTATGGCCGAGAACTGAGCCAAGGTGGACAACCCTTGTGGCCAGGCCAAGGGCATCCATGCCGGTCGCCAACGCTGGGGATTGCTCCGGCTGAGACTGAGAGGAACGGACGGAAGACAACGCAACTATGGTAGAGTGGGAAGGAAGCGCACGCAGGCCACCGCCTCAAAAAAACGGATTCGGGAGCAGGACCGGGGCGAGCGTTGGACTGACTGGGCTCGACCGGTCTGACAGGAGACAACGGACTGGACGGGGCAACGAGGAGTGTGCAGGTGAGACGGATGCTGGGGAAGACGCAGCGGGAGAGGCTGGAGTGCCGAGGGAGCTAGTCGACACAGAGGACACGTCAGAGGGTGACGAAGTCGCACTGTTGGGATCCGGCAAACGCTCCGAGGGTGACGTCTCCGGATGGGAGACCGCGGTAGGGACCATAGTAGCTGAGGGGACTGAGCCGCCAGTAGGCCCCCGGGTTGGGACTTCTCCCCACAACTGAGAAAGCGGAATTAGGGAGGTAGTAGATGAATCACGACAGAGATGATGGAACAACACAAACTCGAAGAACAGGGCATCACGAGACACAATGACGTGCTGACGCTCTTGATCCCATAAGCGCCAGGCTTTAGACTGGGAGGAGATACCCAGGAAGGGGCAAAGACGACCACGCGAGGAGAGCTTCCCATCGCAAAGGTCCTCAGGCAGCCAGACAGACACAATGCTACCCCAAACGCGAGCAAGACGGAGATCAGCACGAGTGTCGTACCAGCGCTCAAAGGGGGTCACAGTGCACAAGAGCGCGACGTGCGGCACCCGATTCCAGACCAAGGTCATATAACTCAGAGCCTTAAAGGCGAACAAGGGAGGGAGACCGGACTCAGAAAGGAGTGTGCGGGCGCCATCGGTGAGGGTTTGATTCCAACGTTCGGAGACCCCATTTTGCTGAGGTGTGTAAGGAGCCAAGGTCTCCAGACACACCCCATGGGACTCAAGGAATCGGGCGGTGGGACCAAGGAATTCACCGCCACGGTCACTACAAAAGACGCGCAACGAACGCTGACAGGTTCGCTCAGCTTGAACCAGCCAAGAAACCATGACTTCAGCCACATTGCTCTTTTGGCAAAGAGTGAAGATCCACCAAAAGCGCAAAAAATCATCCGTGAGACACAAGACATAATGTCCAACGCCCCCAAGAAACTCATGCAGCAGAGGCCCCATGACGTCAACATGAATAAGATCAAGGGGATGAGAAGAGTAAGTGTCAGACGAAGTGAATGGAGAGCGATGCATTTTGCCCTGGGCACAGTCAAGACAATCTGAGGGACAAGGGGAAGGAAACATGGACGGTGACAGGCCAATAGCAAGCTCCAGGCAAAGCATGCTGGTGATTGCATCAGGGTGTACATGGCCAAGGCGACGATGTAAGAGCTAGACATCAGTAGGGGAGAGGGAAGGTGCGTCATGAGCAAAAGCACAGGCAACACAAGGTGCGGATGGTGAGTGAATAGGAACACGATACAACTTGTCACAGCGAACCCCCCACAGAACAGTATGACCAGAGGAACAAAGAGTGACATTCCCAACACCCTGACTGCCAGAGAAATCCATACCCTGATCGTCAAGGGAGATCACTTAAAGCAAGCTGAGCTCCAAAGAAGGCATGTACAGAACGTCAGGATAGAACACGGCACCATTGGGACCGACAAAACGCACGATGCCAACGCCCTGCACAGGGAGCAGCTGGCAGGATCTAGTTCTGACAAAGCGAACGGAGCCGGCAGGACCTAACGAGACAAAGGCAGAGCGAATAGAGGTCATATGGTGTGTGGCCCCAGAGTCAAGAACCGAGAAGCCACCAGACGCACGAACGTGGGGAAGAACGCCACAGGTGGCAACAACACCAATAGAGGGAGGCAACAAATCACAACCAGCAAGACGACGAGGGAGAACAACTGACTGCCAGTGCTCGACCCATGGTACAGATGTGGGCGACAGACCGAGGACATGACCGGAGGGACCCCCACGAAGATCAGTGTCACTGTCACAAGCAAGACCTCTGGCCAACGAAGACACACTCTCACCTCCCTGGTCGCAAAGGTGCAAACGCTGGAGAAGAGACTACTCCAAATGGCGCTCGCCGGCAAGAGAAGGCGCAGGCCACGGGGCCGATGAGCTCGCGGGAGGTGGAAACCACGAAGGAAGAGCGTAGGCTGGGGAAGGTGGTCCAGCGTGGGCGGGTGCTCTGTAAGACGGTGGCTAGCTCCAAGGGTATGGGACGGGCGGAGGAGTGGAGGAAACCCCTGCGATAGAGTAGGTATGGGTAGAGGAGGAGCTGGAGGACCGGGAGGAGGAGCCGGCAGTGGAGCTGGTACCGGAGGAGGAGGAGGAGCCAGCAGTGCGAGCCTAGTGCGCACATATGGCAATTGCGAGGCAAAGATCGTCAGGGGGCTCAGGGTACTTGCGTGCTGAGTGCTCAGAGGAGCCGCAATTCTAGCACGCTACCTCACCAGGAACCCGGGAAGGTGTAGCTGCTTTGGCTGGCCCCTTGCCCTTTCCGCGACCACGTTTGCGGCCACGGCTCTGAGAGGCAAGAGCTGAGGCCGTTGTGGTGGAGGAGGGAGAGGAGGATGGAGAGGAGGATCCAACCAAAGAGAGTGGAGAGGAGGAGGCCGTGGTGACAGCAGCGACGTCAGCGACTGTAGTACAATGAAGGTATTTGTTTTGGAGGCTCGTCCACCAGGCAGCAAGCCTCTCAGCAACGAAGTCCCAGAGGGCGCCAACACCAGGTGGGGAGCCATGTGGGCTGGGAAGCAAGTCGTTCCAGCTCAACTGCCTTGACATCGCGGAGGAGGTCAGACAGCTCTGAGATCAACCCGCTGACCATGGTGTGCACGGTGGACAGCTGACATGGCGCTCCCTTGTCAAGCTCGCGAAGGAGTTTGAGCCCTCGAGCCCAATACGCATCTGCTGACTCGTCTGCTTGCATCAGAAGGGTGTTGAATTGCAGAGTGAGGGCGCTTTGAGCCGCCTGACCAGCGACGGTGGTGCGGTGCCGCAGCATGGTGTAGGCACCAACGGGATCAGCCGGATGCTGAACAGTAGGGTCGGCATTGTATGTGCCAACATCGTTGACTAGGATCTCTGGTACAGCGAAAATGAGAGCACAGATAGTGCGGTCGGACTCGGTAGTGAGAGGTGTGAAAGGAGGGACTTCACGCACTACAACGGGTCTCCCAAGAGGAGAAGACCAGTCCAGTGGACAGGACGGGAAGTTAGGAGAAGAGATCATGCTGGCGGGGGATAGTACCAGGGCTGGCAGAAAGTGGAGGGTCAGCAGAATCAGCAGGGTCAGCAGTTGTGGTGCTAGAGGCAGATGGGGTGGAAGAGGCACCTGCACTGGTGCCACGTGAGGCACCAACTGGTAAGATACAGGCAGCAAGCAGGTGCTTGAGCACAATGGCAGCGACCTCATTCGCAAAGGCAGCGCGGTTGTCTTTAGCGAATTTGAGGCGCTCTTCCACCTCACGCTGTGTCTCACGAGCGAGGTTCAGCTGGCGCTGAAGGTCGGCTATGGCCGACTCATCGTCACTAGACATGATGACGACAGAGGCGCCCTGCCGAAAAAAAAATCGGTCAGGTTTTCCCTGCCCAAGTGGACGTGGGAAAACTGGGAGTGCCTCAGGCACGTTGGATGTAGTGTAAGAAAACCCGACCCAAGGCACATAGTCAAGCCACAGCAGAGGAGAGTGACAACGTGCAGGCAGAAGAGAAAAGACGATGCCACGAGCCCTCATGAGGGACGAGTCGGGCTACGCAAAAAAGGCAAGAAGTGGGGCAACAATAGAAGCAGCTGTAGTGGAAAGAACAGAGAGAAGGGATGTAGCTGGCACCACCAGGGCTAGAACACCTGTGGTGACGGCAGCACCAACAATAGGAAGAACTACCACTGCAGAGATGGCTGCTACAGTAAGGATGGTGCTGTCAGAGGGTGCATATGCGGCAAATGCAATGGCAACGACTCTGGAGGTGTGGATGGCTGAGGCTGCTGAAAACACAACAGAGGCTGCAGCAGCTGTCAAGGAAGCCACAGCTGCTACGACTGCGGCCAACTGCGTCCCAATATCTGCCGCTGCTGCAGTTATGGGTCCAGCTACCACTGCGGTCTCAGTGTATGATTCCGTAGCACGTCCCGCAGACGTTGAGGCAGGGGCGTGTGCTGTGCGGGTTGCTTCAGCAAATGTGGCAGCAGCTGCGGCAGTAGCGTCTATCACAGCACAGGCCGCTCATGTGAGCTTGTGTGTACACTAAACTGTGTCTCGACACACAGTGGAGTACAATGACAAAGAAGCAACGTCGTGCTGCGGCTCGACCCCCCCAGAGGAAGCAAGACGAGTGGGGCTTACTGAGTTTTGTGGTACAGCCCGTGTCGAAGATGTGGCGTCCTCAGCTGCTGAAACATTGTCTCTCCGGTGACTGGACTGATGCGCCGAACACTCCCCGTGGTGCACGCCAGGAGATGCCGCATCCGGCAGCTCCGAGGAAGTCAGGTTGCCAATGCGCACCACCGCACTGGTGTGTGCGTGTCAGTAGTGGAAGTTGCTCCTGCGTGCTCTGTGCGTGTCGTGCGCGAAAGTGGGACGCCGCTCACAATCCTACTGCGGCTGCGGCTGATCTACGGCTGACGGCTGAAACTACTTGGCTGAAGCCACCGTGGATGATGCTGTTGCTGTCGCGGTACTGTGGTCAAATGCAGTATGCTGCTGTGGCAGGCGGGCCACGGATTATGGTTGCTGCTGCTAATGATCTGGCAGACCGTTGTTGCTGATGCTATAGCAATCAGCTGTTGTTGTGCTAGTTGCTATAGCTGCACTGCTATAGTGTCGACTCTGTTGCTGCTCTGCTTTGCTGCTGCAGCCACAGTGCTATGGTCAAATGCGGCCTGATGCTATGGCAGGCGGACCGTGGAATATGATTGCTGCTGCTAATGATCTGGCAGTCCGCTGCTGCTGATGCTATAGCAATCAGCTACTGCTGTGCTAGTTGCTATAGCTGCTGGTAGGGCTGTTGAAACCTCCACTGCTGCCTCCGGGAACCAAGGACCACTTGGAGCTGCAAAAGTCAACATCGCCATGCAGATTGCTACCGTTGCTGATTCTGTACCCCCAGCAGCAGCAGCAGCAGCTTTTGCCCTCACCAGTGATGTCGTCTCCATCTAGGCGTCCACGACTCAGCCGTCCTCTGCTGCTAAGTTGTCATATTTAAGACGGAAGATTTGCATCCTTGTCACAGCTGCAGCGGTCATCTCCACTCTCACAGTAGCTGTCCTTGTTGGAGTCCTCTACCTCATCATCTCCACCACCTATTCTATGGCTGTCATCGCTGCTTCAACAACGGCTGCACTTCCACCTCTATTTTCTCTACGGCATTAGCTCACGTGAGCTCCTATCTGCCCAACTCTTGGTTTTCTTGCTCTCGCTCTTTTCCTCTCCTCTATGGCCGTGTGCATGCATCCACTTTCCTTGCTGTGCATCAATGATCTAACATGACACACCCACCTTACATTTCCACGCCCTCAAGGGCAAGGGAAACTCTGCCGGAAAAAGGTCGGGGTCTCATCATGCCCGTTGATAACGTCAAGTATGCCGCACTGTAGGAAGATCTGTAACAAGAGCGAGCAGCTCTCCAGGCAGCTCTCACTGTACAGTGGACTGTCACAGAAAAGGAGCACACTGAATAGGGCGGTCAGTAAACCTTCGCTGACTACATCGTTGACTTGGACCTTAATTGCCTGCAGCCTGCACTGTGCTCCACGACCTCTGCTTTCACCGCTACAGGCACTGCTGTTACTTTCTCCACTTCACCTGCTTCCGCATCAAACAATGCTAGCTCCCTCACTTCTGACCCTCTTGCCGTCGCAGCTGTCACTGGTGCTGTTGATGCCAAAGCTCTTCCATACTGAGCACATCGCAAGCATGACTTTGATTCTGCTACACCACACTTCGCCTCCACCCTCACCTTCGGCTCCTTGGAGATTTGTTTCAATGCCTGGGCACGGGGAAATCAACTGTGGGAGTACTGCCATGAGCCAAGCCCCTCGTGGCTGCAGATGCTGAATCTGCACGTACTGTATGTACTCTCATCCATGCTGGGCCTTACGTCCCCACTGACGAGATCGGCTCCTACAATGATGACATTGCCTGCCACACCTGCTAACCCTCTTTGCGCTTATGCACTTATTAAGCATCGCACCACTGTCACCAAACATGCAGTACAACGCGTGCTCATCATCCAGTTCAACACACTCTGTATGCATGCTGATGAGACTGCAGACGTATATTGGGCATGCAGTCTCCGCCTCTTGCATGATCTAGGCAAAACAACGCCTGGCCAACTTCCTGCCATACTCTCAATTGTCTCATCCCCAAATTGTCTGACATCTTTAGGGAGGTGAAGGCCTCTGAGCTCGAGCGCCTTGCATGTTAAGCTGTGCCTGCCAACGCACCGCCTAGCATAGGGGGGCTCTAGGAGTTTACAACACAGCGTCTCAGTGACTGGTGGAGTGTCCTCCAAAACAAGCGCATCCACCGTGCGGCAGTTGCAGTTGCCACCACCGCTCTTCCCTCAACTTCTTCTTCTTCCACCTCCTCATCCTCCCCCTCTAATCCGGCCACATCACTCCTCAGCAAGAGTGGGGGTGGCCATGGGAGAGGGAAAGGGAAAGGCACCGGAGGCTCAGGTGCAGGCGGGCAGGGCGGTCGGGACAAGGGGAAGACCTCTAACAATGCAAACTCATCCACGACGTCCCCCAGCCCTGTTACATGCTGAAAATGTGGTGCCACTGGGCATTCTACACTGAAGTGTCTAGCCCCTCCGGACAACAAGCGCCTTGCATCGTCTATGCGGGCGCATTGGGCATGCTCCTCTGGCACCACTACAACCTCTTCTTGTAACACTTCCACAGCTTTCACTAGTCGTGCCTCCTCCGTTGCAATTGACGCTGCCACGTATAGCACAGCCGCGGCACCACCTCTGCTCCCCTACCCCTGGGGATGGCCTCACGGTATGGGGTCTAGTCTTCTACGGGCCCCCGTCCAGCTCTTACTCACCTGCTGCTTGTGCCTCTCCCATGCATCCACCCCTCTTTCGAGGTTGTCATCACCCCGGAACCATCTGAGGAAGAGCACCAGTTGGACGCTGCCCTCTCCCACGGCGTTTACCAGAGTCAACACACTGGGTCAGTGTCACTTGCGTGTGTCCTTGATGAGCAATTACGTGGTCCAGCGTCTAGTCATGTTCTCGGGTGTCATCCTACAGATGTCTCATGGTTTGAGGATTTTCATTCTGTCCTCTTGCTTGCTACCTGTGCTCATCGTGTTTTCCCCAATGTTGTCGTTGCTGGTGTGAGTCGCGGCCCCTAACCCATTTTTGTGTTGGGTGGCTTCTGGATCTTTGACTCCAATGCCACCCATCATATGACCTCTTCACGTTCATACTTCATCTCTTTTGGTCCTGTTGGCTCTATTCCCTTTGTGCACACCGGCTCTGGCTAGCTGCTTCCAGTTCAAGGGATTGGTGTCGTGCGCTTTGTGGGCCCACGGGGAAATTGTTCTTGCCTGGTGTCCTGTATGTTCCATCGCTTGTGTTGAGTCTTCTCTCTGTCACAACGCTTGACGACAAGGACATGGACTTCTCCTCTAGTCACGGCGTTGCATCTGTCTCTCATCGCACCTCTGGCCGCGTCTTGCTATAGGGAAAATGCTGTGATCACTTGTCTCGTGTTCCTATCTTTGATGTGATTCCTGCAACTGTTGTCCACGTATACATTGCGTGCTCTGTCTCTCTCTCCACCGCACGCACAGCTGCTACACCACCGCTTATGCCACATACATACTACTGCCATTGACAACTTACTTCGTGTGCTTCCCGCGGATGGTCTTGATTCCGTTACATTCCTTACCCCTTATCCCCTTGATTGCCTTGACTGCGCTCAAGGCAAGATGCATCGGTCTTGTTTTTCCACCTCTTAAACTTGCATGTCTCACCCCCTCAATCTCCTACATGCTGATGCCATGGGGCCTCTTTCTCATGAAATGCTTGGAGGGTTGGTCAATACGTTCTCTGTCTCACTGATGACTTCTCTTGCATGCGCTAGGTCTGTGCTCTCAAACAGAAGAATGATGTTTGCGCCACTCTTGAATCCAGGCTTCCACAGGCTGAACTCGCCTATGGACGTTGCCTCCGTGCCTTTCGCTGTGACCGTGGTGGCGAGTTCATGGGACCTACTGCTCGCTTTCTGACGTCTCGCGGGGTGTGCAAGGAGGCTACGGCCCCATACACACTCCAAAAAAATGGCGTCTCTGAACACTAGAACCAAACTCTTACTGATGGTGTCCGCACTTCTCTCAGTGCCTCTGACCTCCCTTCTCTCTTCTTGTTCGAGGCCATGTCCTACATGACATGCATTTGGAATCATATTCCTCACAGTCCCCTCCCTCGCCATGTCATCCCGTTTGAACGTTGGTTCATTTGACGCGCCAATCTCTGCCTTGCTTGAGTCTGGGGGTGTGTCACAGTTATCTACCTCCCCGAGGACCTTCATGACAGCTAACTCAGTCCTCGTGCACGTCTTTGCACCTTTCTTGGTATCTCTGCCTTGTCCAAAGCTTGGCACTTTTGGAACCCTGACCACGTCCGTGTTGTCTAGTCCCTTGAAGCCCTCTTCTTTGAGGATGTCTTTCCTTGTAACCTGTCACGTGTCGCTCCTCCCTCTTCCCTGTCCTCGCTTCGTCGGCTTTGGGGGGGTGGTTCTGTCTCAGCCTACGATTTTGTAGGGGCTCCACCAGCCCCATCTGGTTCAGACCCATCCTCCTCCACTGTCCCTTCATCCTTTAAGGTCTCTTCTTCCTCTGGACCCTCTCCTTCTGACACGCCTCCCAACGCCTCAACTTCTCCCTCTTTCTCCTCTATGTCCGCGTCTGCACCTCTCAGCGCTATGCCAGTGTCTACTGACACCCCGGCACAGTCCTCCCCACGCGTCGTCCCTGACTCCCCTCTAACACCCGCCTTTCAGCCCGCAGCTTCCGTCGGTGAGACAAGACCCCCTCCTGCCACTGATCTCCTTCCAGTCGGGCCAGAGCTGTATAGTCACGGAGGGAGACTTTGCTCCCTTCCATCGTATTTTGTCTCACAGTCCATACAACCTCACAAGCGTCACACTCGCTCCAATGCATCCTCCACTGCAGTTGACTCTGTTGCCATACCTACTGGACTGGATGCACTTGGTCTTTCAATCAGTGTGGTCCATCCCAACTCAGCTATGGGCTATGCACTCCTAGCTCACAAGCTTCATAATGCCCTTAAGGCACCTCTTGCCTTCTATGTCGCTGCCTGCTTTGCAGCGAGTAGCCTCCCCCCACTCCCACCTGAGCCTACCACTGTACGTCAAGCAAGGGAGGCTGCTGATGCTGACCTCTGGAAGAAGGCCATGCGTGAGGAACTCATCGCTTCCAAGGAACATGAGATTTTTTAGCTTGTTGATCTTCCACCAGGTTGCAAGGCCGTTTCGTCTCACTGGGTTCGACGCAAGCTGAACCATGACACCACGATTGACAGGTTTAAGGCCCGTCTTCCTGCCAAGGAATTCTCACAGGTCCAAGGCATCAACTTTGATGAGATGTTTGCCCCAGTGGGGAGATACACCATGGCCAAAGCTCTCCTGAGTCTGGTCGCTCAGCATGATTGGGAACTAGAGCAGATGGATGTCAATGATGCATTCCTGCACGGGAAACTCGACGAGGAGACCTACATGGTACAGCCCCCAACGCTTTTGCTGATGGCACAGACAAGGTCTTGCGGCTGCGCAAGGCCCTTTGCAGGCTCAAACATTTCCCTTGTTGATGGAACCAGGAGATATCCTCCACACTCGAAAGAGGAGGATACCAGTACTGTTAACCCGACACCCTTCTTTAGTCCGCCCTCGCAGCCCTTATTTGCCATACTTGTCTACGTAGCTGACGTTCTCATTGTGTCACCCTGTTCTGCGGCAGCGCAATTGGTGAAGACTCTCTTATGGTGTACGTACAAGATGAAAGACATAGGCCCTACTCGAGTGTTCATTGGTATGGAGCTTGAGCGCGACCGTCAGCACCGCACTCTGCCTGTGCACCAGGCTCCCTACATTCGCAGCGTGGGGGAGCACTTTGCCTTCTTGCTGGCTGACACTCCCACTCCGTCCACACCGATGACTCCATTTGGTCAGCGTCTGCTGAAGTCACTTGCCATGTCTCACATGGGTGAGCCTGTCCATGTTACCGACTACCTCAGTGTGATTGGATCCTTGATGTATCTCGCCACCACAACTCGAGCAGACGCGGCCTTCTCGGTCAACTCTCTCCCTCAGTTCTCTCAGAAACCTCGTCAGAGGCATCTCGAGGCAGCATTGTGTGTCATCCGCTATGCACTGTCCACCGCACGCGTAGGGTTGTGCTAGAGATCATAACCTTGTGTGGTCGTTGACGGATACACTGACAGTGACCGGGCTCATGACACAGGCACACTGAGTCGCACCGGCTACATCTTTCTTGTGGGTGGGATTTTTGTCTCTTAGAAGAGTGGGAAGCAGGGATGTGTTGCTCGCAGCTCTTGGGAGGCTGAGTATGTTGCGCTTGGAGCAGGTATGTGTGACAGTGTGTGGATGTCACGCCTCCTTCAAGAGCTTTGTGTGCCCATTCGTTGCATCACACTGCGCTGCGACAATCAAAGCACCAAGGCAATCGCTGAGCATGATGGCATGCATCACACGCGCACCAAGCACATTAACCTTGAGCACCACTTTGTTTGCAAGCGCATTGCCGCAGGAGAAGTTTAGGTTATCTGGGTCAACACTCGTCAGCAACGTGCAGACGTTCTCACCAAAACTCTTAGCATTTGAATGTTCAAAGCAGCCGTGCGTGCAGTTGGCCACTTACCTGCACATGATGCCCTTGGTTGATGTGTACACTCTCTGTCCGTTGCCTGTATTATTGCTTCTTGTGGTGTGTGGACTATTCGTATGTGGGTCATGAGGGACTGTTGATTGAGCTTATCAAACATGAAAGTGACCTCTTGGCTCTGTCCACTCACACACATCATCAATGTAAGTGACTATGCAGACACGAAGCTCAATGCGCATACGTTGCGAGCCACACATCGTTGGCATTTCACCCCGGTGCAAGAATGTCACGAGCTCAGATGTGCTTAGTCTTATCTTCAAGCATGATTGTAATTTGGATAAATTGACCAGATAATCCTGGTCCGGGCCATGTCTATAGCACATGCGTCAGGTACGTTTGGAGGAAGAGTACATAAGGCTACCTGGTTTCCCACCGTACCGGACACTCCGCCCTTGAAGCGGTGGTCGCGGCCGTACTCCGACCTGAACGGTTGGGCGGTCATTTTCACGCCCAGGCTCGATAGGCCGTCTCACCTTTACAAAAGTAACAAAAAATTTAGCTGATGGCTCAGTTGTGATTTGTGACGTTCTTGTACATTCTACTGTGACCACTCGGCCGTGTCCATACTCGTGCAAATCCCTGAGGCGGGCCCTGATGACACCGGTGCGTCGACTGGCGGCAGACTACCAGCTTGGAGCTGGCCGACTATCGTTCGAGAGCTCCGGACACTGCCGGGACTTCCTGGTGTTTTTTTGCAGCTTGCAGGAGTTTTTCGGCGCACTGGCCATGAGCCCGATTTGCATGTTTTTACATTGCGTGTCCACCATCTGATGATGGATGCATGCATGTGACCAGTCGTAGCTTCCGTCTTGTGATCCTGCACGTCTAGGTTTGGACGGCGTAGCATTCTGACATGTGTGCGCGGAGTTATGGCCAAAACAGTGGTTTTGGGCCGGATATAGGACAGCTCTTGGACCGCCACGTGCGACACCCACTGTGCACCGCGGCAGGTGTTTATGCCATGGACCTGTCATTTGTCATTCCTCTCTGCAAATGCTATTGAAGCATTCAGACACTTTGCCTTGTGTCCCCTAGCCAAACTCTTATCGTTGCGTGCACGACTTGTGACTGTTGTCACCGTCTGATCAGGCATTGATGCCTGGTCAACGGGAGTATTGCTAGGAGGCTTCCTTGCATCTTCTCATGGTATCAGAGTAGTGAGACAGTTCTCACTGAGCTACGTAGCAGAGACGCGACAGAGCAGCAGCAGTGAGAGTCACCGTTGCAGCAGATCCACTAGGGCCTGTCGAAGACAGCCGGTCGCCATCGACGCAGCCCACACCCATTGCGTGAGACCATAGCAGCAGCGCTGCCACCGTGCCAGTAGCAGCATAGTAGCAGCAGCAACAACAACAGCGTTGTAGCAGCAGCTACAGTAGCGCGTGGCGGCTGCAATGCAGGCAGCCGCCGTCTGCACCCGCAGCGGTGGCGGCGGTAACAACAGCATAGTGGCAGCAGTGGCTGTAGCAGTAGAGCATCAGCAGCGGCGGCAACAGCAGCGTAGTAGCAGCAGCAGCAGCCGCGGCGGCAGCAACAGATCAGCAACAGCTATAGCAACAGCAGCAGCAGCGCGCGACGGCTGTAGCGAGCAGCAACCGTAGCACGCAACAGCAGCAGCGGCATTACGCAGCCGCCTATGCCACTGCTGCGCACGCAGCCACGCAGCTGCTGCTACAGTTGACAGCACAGCTACAACAGCAGCTGAGCGGCAGCTGCTGCGTAGCTTCCACAAAATTGCCGCGGAGCGGTTGCACGCTCGCGCAGAACCGCGAGAGGGAAAAAAATAATTCAAAAAAGGGGAAAGGGGGAGTCGAGCTGATGTCATCAATTTTTCTTGCTGACATCATCAGGTCGTGCGGATGTCAGCAACCACCTGCTGACGTCAGCACCATACTTACCCAAATTTTTGGCCGGAGAGTCGAAAATTGCCAACATCTCAACTCCTCTAGAAACGCTAACGTTTTTGCAATCCGACAAACCTGACCTGTCGACCCATACTGAGAGGCGACATGGACTCGTCTGACAACAAGGGGAAGGGGACAGGTGATCCCTCCTCCTCTTCTTCTGGGGTCCTGAGCCCACGCTCGCAGGCCATTGAGGACCTGCGGAGCCAGCAGGATGAGATGCGTCGCCTACAGCGGGAGCAGACTGATGCAATTCGCACGCTGACTGAGCTTATACATGCCCAGCCCACGGTCCCACGGCAGGTTTCCGAGGGAGCTGCCGGCGTCACGGTCTTTACACAGCAGTCAGCTAAGGCACCCTCGACAGGAGCTAGACCTGACCCACCATCTCTTGACCTCGTGGATGATGATCCATTCATGCCAGGCATGACAGGCGACTCCTCGGATCATGAGATTCGAGTTCGTCAGGAGCGCCTCCGTCAGCTGCAGATGGGCACCAGGTCTCCTCGGTTTCCTCAGATACGATCATCACCCGACTATCCCAGTTACTATCCCCTTCCAGGATTCTTCCCTATCCCTCGTCATCCTCGGCCTGCAGTTGCTCTCCCCATGGAGCGGCAAACCAAGGACTTTGAGACACCACCTCCACGGTACATCAGTGAGGACGGCTTCGACTGCTGGGAGATCCTCTTTCAGGTTTGGGCTACTTCAGAGGGAGCGTGGCCCTACTACCACAGCCCGTATCAGCCTACAGACCTAGCACAGGTGCTGATAGCAGCCAGGGCGATGCGCGGACTCCTCTATGCCATGCCACGCGAGACCGTCGTCGATTTCCGCCCCTCCCTTGGCGAGGCCGGCACAGGCACCGGCGCCGACCCACGCGGAGGTTGGGATCTGGCCTTATCCCTCCTGGCCGCAGAGACGCACGCCACTCGTGCAGCACACATTCGTGCATTCCACTCTCTCCGTCAGGGGCCTGCAGAGCCTGTAGCCGATTACTGGCGACGCGCCATGCGCATCTACACGCGCCTTGGGACCTCAGGAGGCACACAGCTGTGGGCGCTCCGTACAATGATGCTCGGAGTTCACCTTGAGTACACTAACATCTTCACACGGTACAGCGACGCTGTCCTCGAGCCCTTTTCAGCCACTCTATAGCTTCTCCCCTGGGTGCATGAGCTCTTCCTCTAGGTGACTTCAGCCCGCAACACAGCCGTGGCCCATCAGGAGACTTCTCTTGCTGCAGCAATCGTCGCATCACCACCATCTTCCCTCCTGCAGTCTCCTTCTTCATCCTCCATCACGTCCTCTTCTTCCTCCTCCTCTTTGGCCCCGCCCTCACCCACTCAGACACAGGGTGTTGCAGCAGCAGCTCAGGGGAAGAAGAAGAAGGGAAAGGGTGGATCAGGTCAGCAGCAATTACAGTAGCAATCGTCATCCAATGGTAGCAGCGGACGTTCTGTTCCCTGTTCCAACTATGGAGGTGCCCATCGCTACACCGAGTGCCAACAGCCGCTTGACTGGGCGCGGATTACTCGTGGGCTCCAAGCTGCACACGCCCTCCGTTCCACGTCCAACACGTCATCCTCGCTATCCTCTAGACGCATGCCGGCCACGACTGCAGTTGTTCCCGCTTCCTCACCGGCGAGTAGCAGTGATCCGGACCCACGAGACCGCACCATCGCTGAGCTCCGGCACCTTCTGGCGCTCCGCTTTCATGGAGGTGCAAGTGTGTTGTCATCGTCGGGTGGTCCACAGACTCTCTGTCCGTCTGTTCCTGTGGGTTGTCATGACGAATGTGGGGGAGCACAGTCAGCATGTGATGATGATGGGCCTGACTGCACCGATTGGGTTCATGAGTCTCATCTTTGTGCCCTGCATCGTTCCTCCCCACTGACGGCTCAGCGTCGCTCTGATGCCGAGTGTTCCATTACTCGTTGTATAGTCACATCCACCAGTCGTGACTCAGGTGGCACTTGGATCATCGATTCTGGTGCCACTCATCACATGACGTGTCATCGTAGTGATTTTGTTGTTCTCGGTCCTGTCACATGTGTTCGTTCCGTCCGTACAGGCTCTAGTCAATCCTTGCCAATCCATGGTGTTGGGGTTGTATGTTTCGACCGTCTGCCTGGCCCCTTGCACCTTTCCGATGTGTTGTTTGTGCCTGATCTTGGGCTCAGCCTGCTTTTTGTGCGTGCTTGCACACTGATGGGTCTCTCTGTGGAGCATACCGCAGACTCAACGACTGTGACTGATACTGACACCCGCAGCGTTGTCCTTCTTGCCTCTGTCGTAGGTGATCTGTATCGCGTCTCTCGGACCTCCTCCCCTTCCTCTCCTTCCTCCTCCGGTCGGGTCTTTGTCACTGGTGTTCTGTCTCTGGAACACCAGCGGTTGCTTCATCGCCGTCTATGTCACGTGGGCTCCGATAGTGTGTCAAAGCTCATTCGGAAATAGCCAGCTCTCGGTCTTGACGCCGCTTCTTTCGAGAAGCCACCCAAGACAGTCTGTCTCTTTTGCTCTCTGGGGAGGATGCACGGATGCACCTGGTCAGTCCTTGCCAATCCATGGTGTTGGGGTTGTATGTTTCGACCGTCTGCCTGGCCCCTTGTACCTTTCCGACGTGTTGTTTGTGCCTGATCTTGGGCTCAACCTGCTTTTTATGCGTGCCTGCACACTGATGGGTCTCTCTGTGGAGCATACCGCAGACTCAACGACTGTGGCTGCTACTGACACCCGCAGCGTTGTCCTTCGTGCCTCTGTCGTAGGTGATCTGTATCGCGTCTCTCGGACCTCCTCCCCTTCCTCTCCTTCCTCCTCCGGTCGGGTCTTTGTCACTGGTGTTTTGTCTCTGGAAAACCAGCGGTTGCTTCATCGCCGTCTGTGTCACGTGGGCTTCGATAGTGTGTCGAAGCTCATTCGGACACAGTCAGCTCTCGGTCTTGACGCCGCTTCTTTCGAGAAGCCACCCAAGACAATCTGTCTCTTTTACGCTCTGGGGAAGATGCACCGATGCACCTACCCTGACTCTCGTTCCCGAGCGCTTCCGCCTCTCGAGCTCGTTCACTCAAACCTTCTCGGTCCTCTTTCGGTCGAGTCCCTATCTGATTGGAGCCGGTATGTTCTAACTCTGACCGACGACTTTAACCGGATGTGGTGGGTCTACAGCCTGCGTCAAAAGAGTAACGCCGCCCTTGCGGTTCGACTCTGGCTAGTGATGGCTGAGCGTAAGTCACGTCACAGGCTACATACTTTCCGCTCGGATTGCGGCAGTGAGTTCCTTGGCAAGATGCATGGGTTCTTTGCTAAGCACGGGATTTTTCACCACGTCTCCGCTCCTGCTACCCCTCAGCGGAACGATGTTTCCAAGCGCTGGAACCGCACCATGGAGGATGCAGTTCGCGCTATGCGGTCTGAGTGCGGTCTCTCTGAGTCCTTTGTCTTTGAGGGTTTTTCCTACATGACTTGGGTCTAGAACCACCTCCTGCACGGTCCGCTTCCGGACCACATTACACTGTATGAGCTCTGGTTTGGACGCCGTGCTGACCTTCGTCTCGCTCGTGTCTCGGGATCCCTGGCCTCCGTGTGGTACACCGAGGACCAGCAGGGGTCCAGGGTCTCACCTCGAGGCCGCTTGTGTGCTTTTGTAGGCATTTCCCCGCGGTCGAAGGCCTGGCGCTTTTGGGACCCTACTCGTCGTCGCGTCATTGAGTCCCGTGACGTGCTCTTTTTCGAGTCTCTCACCTACCGTGACCTGACTTCGATCACGGCACTCTCCGCCAGACATGTTCCTACCTGTGAGGTTTCTCGACGGATGGGGGAGACTTCTACGCCAGCGAGCACCTCTCACCAGGCTGATGTGTCCGTTTGAGCCCCCTTCACCTCTCAGTCTCCGGCCCTTGATGACCCGGCGATCATCGCCGTTGGTCCAGAGACCTCGCCCCTACAGCCTATTTCACGCCCCACAGGTGCCCCTGCTTCTCTTCCCGTACCTGCTTCTGCGCCAGTACCTGCGTGTGCTGGCAATCATGTTTCTGTGTCTGGTCCAATCTCGCCTTCTACCGTATCTGCTCCTACTGGCACTCTTGCCTCTATGTCAGGTCCAGTCTTGCCTGCTCCTGTTGTCACACCCAGTCCCCTGTCCCCCACACACGCATCTCCTCGCACGGCATCACCTGCTTGCCTCAGTCCCCACCAGCTGTGGTCATGCCTGTCCCTAAGCCTGAGGTGCGTCCCTCGAGCTTTGGTTACTCCCGTGAGCCCGGTGGCCGTCTTCGACCACTGGCATCTGGAGCTCAGCGAGCGTCGTGCCCCGCACCCAAGCGCCCCTCTCGCAACATCGCGAGTGGTAACCCCAGCACAAAGGTCCTAGGCCTGAGTGTCTGCATTGAGCTCACAGAGGTACATCCAGCGTGCCCTGTAGGGCACGATCTTGTCACTCACGAGTTCCATATTGCTTGTGATGCAGCAACTAATCTTGTTGTTGTAAGGCCTAGCACCGAGGCGTGTGCCCTTGCCACACAGAGCTCTCCCTATATGCCGCCCGACCCAGGCACCCTAAGGGAAGCTCTCTCATCACGAGATGCTGACGCTTGGCGCGCTACCTGCGAGGATGAGCTTCGCGCTATCCGAGAGCATAGAGTCTACGAGCTTGTTGACCTTCCGCCTGGGAGGAAGGCTATTCAGGTCAAGTGCGTCTTTCGCAAGAAAGTGAAGTCGGATGGTTCTCTGGAACGCTACAAGGCCTGCTTGGTCGTCAAGAGGTACTCTCACATTGAGGGCATCGATTACACTTACACTTTTGCCCCTATCGGCCGCATGACCTCAGCTCGAGCTCTGTTCGGTGTAGTGGCTCAGCATGACTGGGAACTGCACCAGATGGACGTGAACAATGCGTTCCTCCATGGTTCTCTGGATGAGGAGACTTACATGGCTCAACCACCGGGCTTTGAGGCCGGTGACAAGGTCTGGCGCTTGCGCAAGTCCTTGTACGGCCTCAAGCAGTCTCTGTGGTGTTGGAACCGGGAGATCACCGGCACTTTGACTCGTGCGGGATATGTACAGAGCGAGGCGGATCCCTCTCTCTTCATCCTACCGACACCCGAGCGGTTCACCGCCATCCTGGTCTATGTCGCTGACCTTCTGATCGCGTCTCCGTCCCTGGAGGCCGTGAAGGAGGCCAAGGCTGTCCTTCATATTGCCTACACGATGAAGGACCTCGGTTCTACATCGATGTTTCTTGGTATGGAGATCCTGCGAGATCGCAGGCGTCGGACACTATTGTTGCATCAGGCCCGATACGCACCAGTCGTGGGGGAGCGTTTCAACAACCTCCTTGGTGCGGTGCCTACCGCTTCGACACCTCTTACACCTGATGGGCAGGATGCCCTGAAGGTGGATGATCCCACACAGCTGGGGGAGACAGTGGACGTGACCTAGTACCTCCGTCTCATCGGATCTTTGATGTACCTGGCCACTACCACACGTCCTGACATCGCTTTTTCTGTCAACCTCCTCGCTCAGTTATCGCAGGCTCCACGTGCCAGAGCCCTTCACGTGGCTCTACGAGTGGTGCGGTACGTGGTCTCCACGCCGTACCTCGGACTCCGCTTTCGTCGGCAGTATTCGATGGTCCTTGACAGTTACACTGACAGCGACTGGGCCTGGAGCCTAGATGGACGCAACCGTACTGGCTACGTGTTCCAGCTCGGCGGTACCGCTCTGTCTTGGCGTAGCGGGAAGCAGGGCTGCATCGCACGTAGCTCGTCGGAGGCAGAGTACGTTGCTTTGGGCGTAGGGGCTGCTGAGGCGGTATGGCTGCAGCGCCAGTTTTTTAAGCTTGTCAGTCAGTACCCGCCATTGTGCTTCGTTGCAACAACCAGAGTGCTCTCGCCATTGCGGGGAACTCCGGTGTCTTTAACGCTCGCACGAAGCACATTGCGGTTGAGCATCACCTTGTGCATGATCTGGTGGAGCGACACGTGATCTCCGTCATGTGGGTTGGCACTGACATACAGCGTGCTTATTTCTTGACGAAGGCACTAGCTCGCGAAAAGTTCCTAGTGGCCATTTGTTCTGTTGGGCTTCACCCTATGCCTGAGAGTGGTTGAGTGTGGGATGTATGTCCTTGTCCCATGTGTTTTACATACACTATTGTACTTGTCCCAGTGCTGCACGTGTATGGACGATGTACCATCGGATCATGGGGGACTGTTGTGATTTGTGACGTTCTTCTACTGTCTACTGTGACCCCTCGGCCGTGTCCATACTCGTGCAGATCCCTGAGGCGGGCCCTGGTGACACCGGTGCGACGACTGGCGGCGGACTACCAACTTGGAGCTGGCCGACTACCGTTCCAGAGCCCCGGATAGTGTCGGGACTTCCTGTTGTTTTTTCTGCAGCTTGCAGGAGTTTTTCGGCGGACTGGCCATGAGCCCGATTTGCATGTGTTTGCATTGTGTGTCCACTGTCTGATGATGGATGCATGCATGTGACCACTCGTAGCGTCCGTCTTGTGATCCTGCACGTCTAAGTTTAGACGGCGTAGCATTCTGACATGTGTGCGCAGAGTTATGGCCAAAACAATGGTTTTGGGCCGGTTTTTGGACAGCTCTTGGACCGCTGCGTGCGACACCCGCTGTGCGCCGCGGCAGGTATTTATGCCATGGACCCGTCATTTGTCATTCCTCTCTGCAAATGCTATTGAAGCATTCAGACACTTTGTCTTGTGTCCCCTAGCCAAACTTTTGCCGTTGCGTGCATGACTTGTGACTTTCGTCACCGTCTGATCGAGCACTGACTCCTGGTCAACGGGAGTGTTGCTAGGAAGCTTCCTTGCATCTTCTCAGGCTCTGACCGTCTTATCTCCCCTCTAGTTCGATCGGAGGTCCTGTTCTCTATACCATGGTCGATGCTCATGAGATGATGACAACTCGACAAGAAAAGAAAGCATATTTGAAACTTTTCAGCAACAGCTCGACCGTTGCAATCGTGCCGTCATCGTTGCGTACAGCTGGCAGCTCTTATGTTACATTGAAGTGTGGCTTAGGTCAGATTAGCTGGCCAGATCAATTTAGCAGTCATCGCTGACCGTCACATATTTGGAGAACTAGCTTTTGGATTTGGCCCTTGTCATACATACCGGCCTTCATCGTCGTAGCTAGTCATGGCAACTGGTCAGGTCGTCGCCACGGACAAGTTTGCCCCTGTACTTTTCAGTGTGATGATGTGCTCTCACATGAGAGAATCACTAGGGAATGCATGCACCACATATGCTAGGGGTCGATGTGGATGAGTTCTGCTCTTTGCATACTTTTAGCTTGGTGAACCATGTTGCTAACCCCTTGAGAACACATGTCCGGTTTATACCGGCGGGTGAGAAACCGCGTTAAGCTCATTCACTCCAGGATTGGGTTGGATCCTTGGGTGGCGTCTGGGCCCCACAACCGGAGCCTCGCATGGGTGGCCCAATCAATTATGATGTATCACCTCGCAAGCTCCTTACTCACTTTCAGTTCTTTCTTAGATGTGGTCTAAGAATTGCTTCCACTCTCTCGCCACTAACATCGCCATGGCTCCGGCGCGAGCGACTGCAATGTGTTACATTGCCTGTCCCGACTGTCTGTCACTCCCTACACCGAAACTTGAGCTCTATCCTCATTCCGCAGTCAGTCATACCAAGAATGAGTGCACCCACATTCTTCATGCATGTGTGAAGCCAGGCCTTACAAAGCCTCTCGACATCCAACAGCAGCTCGAACTCTGTTACATGGAAATGCTTAGAGCCACATGCTTTGATGCATCAGCACAGAACAAGCCTGGTGGGCACCGATGATCCTTCCATGCAGCTCTCTGAGACCACGCCGTTTCCTTCCACATGTCTTCAGCCAACCAAGCACACAGCCATGGCATTGCTCATGCTAGTCATGCATTGCCCATGGCGAGAGCCAGGGCATGGGACGGAAATGACACTCACACCAAAGTCACACACACGCACTTGCATGCTGTGCATGTGCACTCTCGACACGCACTCAAGTGCCAGCGGGGTGTGGACAAACTTGGCTGCGGTGCCAGCATCAGCACGGCCTGGGCAGCCACCATCGGATCGGTGCATCCTCAAGCGTGCCACAAGTACAAACACAAACACAAACACAACCACAACCACACGTAGACCAATTGCCAAAAAGGGACTTCTTCAACCTGCCATGCACAGAGGACTCCCCCTCTACCCTAAGTCATGCTTGCTCCACCTCCTCCAGTTCGCTTCTTCTTTGCCACAAAGGGGCCGGAGAGGCCGCTCGCCAACAACTGTACACTGCGGAGGTGCAACGGAGCCAGCGTGGTGTGTGGGATGAATTGCGGTGCAGTGGTGTGTGGGATGAAGTGCGGTGCAGTGGTGTGTGGGATGAATTGCGGTGCAGTGGTGTGTGGGATGAAGTGCGGTGCAGTGGTGTGTGGGATGAAGTGCGGTGCAGTGGTGTGTGGGATGAAGTGCGGTGCAGTGGTGTGTGGGATGAAGTGCGGTGCAGTGGTGTGTGGGATGAAGTGCGGTGCA
>SZWC01016711.1:9998-21202 GCA_023375785.1 Penium margaritaceum
CTGGCAGGCCTCACCGAGAAAACCTGCCAGCCTGAACTGAGCTATTTTCTGATTGGCTATTGAACTGAGTAACAAGCTCTACAGAGCTGGGGGGGGGCCTAGAACTTGGAGGGGTCTCCCATTGTTGTTCATTCTTCATTCCTAATCAGTCATTGTCAGTTTTCAGCTGCTTTCTGGCGCTAACTCTGGCGCGCGCGTTTCTGAGTAACAAAACCCAGAGCTTCCAGACTTAGACTCTAGAGCAGCAGACTGAGGGGGCAGCTGACTTAAGCAACGAGCGTGGAAGCCCGCACGCTGCATCAACAACGCTGCTGCCCCAACCTGCTGCCTAGTTTTCTCTCCTGACACGGACGCTTGCCTGCAAGGGTGGAGGGAATATCCCTCTCTCATTGTTTCAACTAACTCTTACCTTTTCATGCATATCTTTGCCGCATCTCAACCTAACTTGGTGACGTCTGTCGCATTGTAATACACACCGTATCCTCTCTCACATGGACAATAGCTAAGAGTGTTATCGTATTCCCTCACTTGCTTCATGGTATGCTCTTGTGCAGTGAGGCATGCTAACCGAGAAAGTGCAAGCCATGGACTTTTAAGGGCAATCAAATATTGGCACAAATGAGGCCAAGCCCCTCATTATGGGATGGAAACGAGCAATGCCACATTGGTGACATTTAATTGCGTTATGCCCCTTTCTCTATCTGCCCATTCAGAAGGTGCAAGATGAATCTTCCAACTGAGGGAATGGAGAAACCCCCTTCAACGACGTTTTGTGTGAGAGGGTGGGTCGTAAGGTACACAATGCAATAGACGGCATTGAGAATGGTGGAGAGACGGCGAAGATCTGGTTGAAAGAATGAGAGTTAGTTAAAAAAATGTGCGAGAGGGAGGGATATACCCTCCACTCTCGGTACGGCAAGCGTACGTGCAAGCTGCAGGACAGCTGGTCGATGGGAAAGTCCAAGAAAATAGCTACCATCGTTCAAACATCAACTACACAGAACCCAACAACAATACGGCTCACTCGGGTGGCCGAATGGCAAACCAAAAGAAGCATAGGAAGCAGAAAAACACACTCTACATAGATAAATTGACAGAGAGCAAAGTTGATGTTGCCGAGCAATTGACCATCGTGGACTGGCCACCAAGAAAACTCATGTGTGCACATAGGAATGTGCAAGGTGAAGCTGAGATTGTCATTGATCACTGCAGCCTGCCTCCATGTGAGTGGCATCAAGTCCAAAGGTCACCAAGACAATGACATAACAACACCCGCCCATGAGCTGTAGACGCAAGACGCCATAAGCGCACAAGGGGCGTACACAAGCGACAACGAGCCACAAGCGAGAGCAAGGGGCCACAGCAATACGGGAACGGACAGCACGGGGTAGAAACAGGATGAGAGTGGGATGAGACAGAGACACATCAACCGGGATCAACAAAGAGAGACAGAAGACCAAGAGCATGCACAGCCACCTTGAATTTCCCACTACATAGCGCCTTAGTGAGAAAGTAAGCACGTTGCTGATGCGTGTGAGCTCAAATCAGTCGTACATCGCCACACGCAATACCCTCACAGACAAAGTGATGTTCGATGTTGATGTGCTTTGTGCGAGTGAGGTGCATGCCATTGTGCTCAGCAATACGACGAGTGCTTTCATTGTCATAGCGAATAGTGATGTAGCGGATGGGCTGGCGCAGCTACTGCATGAGACGACACAACCAAACGCTCTCACAGACACCGGCACTCAGAGCAACATACTCGGCCTCTGTCGAGTTGCGCTCGACGCATCCTTGCTTACCACTCTTCCAAGAAACTGCGGTACCGCCAATAAGAAAGATGTAACCTGACCGGTTGCTTGCGTCACGGTCCTGAGCCCAATTGCCGTTTGTGTATCCATCAACAACGACAGAGAGCTAGGCGAAAAAACACAAGCCAAGACAGGTTGTAGAGACGATATAGCAGACGATACGTAGCGCTGCCTCTAGATGGAGACGACGTGGACACTAGGAGAACTGGGACAAGAAGTTGACGACAAATGCACCATCAGTACGTGTGGTAGTGCCAAGAAACATCAGAGACCCGATGACGTGGAGGTAGGTCGTAATGTCCACTAACTCCCCCAACCGCACAGGGTCAGCGGTCTTCAGAAATCGCTGTCTAGCAGGCGTCATAGGTGTGGACCCATGGGAAACAGCAGCAAGGAGGTCGGCAAATCGCTCCCCTAGAGTGCAGATGTACCCGGCCTGGTGCACGATGAGCATGCGATGCTGAAGGTCACGCTCAATCTCCACGCCCAGGAAGAGGCGGGTAGGGCCGAGATCCTTCATCTTGTACGAAGACTGAAGGAGACTCTTCACAGCCCGAACAACCTGTGGATCTGGCGAGGCGATGAGTAGATCATCCGCATAAACCAGGACGGCAACGAACGGTGCCATAGGGTCACTGACAAAGAGAGCAAGATCAACCGGACTGCGACGATAGCCACCGCACTCAAAGGTGGAAGAGATCTCGAGGTTCTAGCAGTGCGGAGACTGGTTGAGCTCATACAAAGTCTTGCGGAGGCACCAAACGTGGCTGGAACCATTGTCAAAGCCAGGCGGCCGAGCGAGGTAGATCTCCTCATCAAGACGACTGTGCAAGAATGCAGTATTGACGTCCAATTGATGCAGTTCTCAGTCATGCTGTGACACCTGGCTCAAGAGTGCTTTGGCAGTGGTGTACTTCCCCACAAGGACAAAAGCGGCATCGAAGTCCACGCCTGGCACTTGGAAGAATCCCTTGGCCGTCAAGCGAGCCTTGTAGCTTTCAATGATTCTATCCAGCTTGCACTTGCGCCTATACACCCAGCGTACAGCTATGGCCTTACGACCAGGTGGAACATCCACAAGCTTGTAGACACCATGCGTTGTTATGGCATCGAGCTCCTTGCGCATGGCCTGCTCCCTCAGGGCTGCATCAGGAGTAGAGCGAGCTTGGTAGACTGTGTCTGAATCAGGTGGGAGTACTGCGGAAACGCATGAGGTCAAGGCAGTGGCGATAGAGGCGGGATCTGAGACATGATCAAACTCAGTGGCTGCAACATCATGGAAGAACTCATTAGCAATCATCTGTAGCCAACGGCAAAGTTCGGCAGGACAACTGCGGCAGACAACCCAAGTGCATCTAGAACCGTTTCTAGAGGCGCCGACACATGGTTTGGAAGATTGAAAGTGGTAGGACGCGACGGACCAGAATGATCCACAGAGGGAGCAACATGAGAGCGTGACGGCAAGGGCCTGAGACGGCCCCCAGGAGCCCGACTGAAAGGAGGAGGGCCAGACAAGGGCAAGGGTTGGGTCTGTAGCCAAGGGAATGTGTACAAGGTCATCGGATGGTGTAGAAGTGGTAGGTGGTGAAACCGGCATGGAGCCATGCGACAACACTGGTGAGGATGACAACAACGTTGTAGGCACGATAACAGGGGACCTGAGAGTAGGTGACAAGACGGGAGGTGACGCTACAGGCGATGAGAGAGATGCTGATGAGGACGCAGGTGCCGACGATGACCTAGACAAAGACAAAGGAGCAGGTGCAATAGGCAGAGAGGACACAGCCGCGGGAGCCGGTGAGGATGTCGACAATGGTGCACGTATGGATGCAGAAGTCAAACGAGATGCAACATAGGTAGGAGACGGAGAGGGGGATGAGATATCGCCCTCAGGCCACCCGGCCCTGCGCATCCCTTTATGCGAGAGGCGGGTGCAAAAGAGGTGACGTTGTCGGTGATATCGTGACTGAAGTTGTTTTAAAAACACAATGCGTCATGAGAGACTCAATGATGCATGCACAATCAACATCCTAAAAGTGCCAAGCTTTGGATCGCGAAGAGATACCAAGGAAAAGACAAATGTAGACTCGACATGAAAATTTCCCATCACATTGATCCTCAGGAAGTCAGACACATGTGACTCTCACCTAGACACGAGCAAGACGGCGACCATACCAGCGCTCGTACGGTGTGACATGGTGGGGAAGTGGATCATGAGGAACCTGGTTCCACACCCATGTCATGTACTTCATGACCTCATCGGCAAAGGCTTCAGAGAGACGAGACTCTAGCAGCATGGTGCAAACACCGTCACCTAATGTGCGGTTCTATCGTTCTGAGACACTGCTTTGCTGTGGGGTATAAGGAGACGACAAGTCAAAGTGGACACCAAGCGACGTGAGAAAGCAAAGATTGGAGCCAATGAACTCACCACCACGATCGAAACAAAAGGCCTGCAACATGCATTGACATGCACACTCTGCTTGGACAAGCCAAGACTTGATTGTAGGACCAACGTCACTCTTCAAGCAGAGTGAGTAATTCCAGCGGAGACGAGAGTAATCATCAGTGAGACAAAAGACGTAATGACCACAGTCGAGAAATTCAACCGGGAATGGGCCCATCACAACAGTGTGGACAAGAGCGAGAAGCTCGTCGGTGCGTGACACAGACACGGGAAACGGGACGAAATGCATCTGGCCTTGCGCACAGTCCAAGAAATCAACCGAAGAAGGTGCAGAGAAGGTAGCAGAGTCCAAACCAGAGGTATGTTAGCCTGAGGGTGAGTGTGCACCCTGGAGGGTCCCTAGCAGTGTCTGGTTCACACCACCAACTGTTTTTGGAGAGACTGAAACTGTGGAGGCAACTAGTTCCAAGGATGGCAGAAAACTGGTCAGAGAGTGAGGCAACAGTTTTGGCCTCAATTGACTGGGAATGAACTCTTTATCAAGGCTCACAAGCAGTGGAATTTTATAGCCACTGATCTAAGCTTTCCAGAACACCAAAGCATGCCAGATTTGAAGCTTCCTAGCAGATTCTATGGCTTCTAGAGTGGCCCTTGGTAGGCAGTCCTTTTCCCACCTAGGAAGGCATCCCTTCCCCCCTCTAGAAGCTTCTGCCCCTTACTAGATTCCTCAGCTTGCTTCTAGTAGGAGGGAAGGTGTCCAGAAGACCAAGACACCTCTAGATGCCTTGTAGAACAAGCCACACCTTCTAGAAGGTGTGCCACCTTCCTGGACCCTCTCCTAGCCTTCTAGAAACTTAAAGAGGAACTCTAGAGTTTGAGATGGCCTCTTGGCATCTATTTTCCACCTCTCTTGAGGCAGGGCAGAATTTCATCTCGTGGGACTTGAACCCGGGCCCTTGCCTCTATAAGTGGACACCATTAACCACTAAGCCACTACGGCTTGTCTTTTTGGTGTTCCTTTTTGGAGTCACTCCTGCCATGGTGAGGAGCATTACTCCAACACGGTAGGCTGATGACGAAGCAAGCTGCGTACTGCGACGGTGTGCATGTGGCAGAGGCGTCGATGCAGCAGGCGAGTGTGCTCAGGGGAGAGTGAGGGAGCAACATGAACATGAGCAGATGCAGCGGCGGTCGGAGTGGGTGCAAACAATGGAACGCGATACATTTTGTCACACCGGAGACCACAAAGAACAACACATCTAGAAGACTGAAGAGAGACAGTGCCAACACCACAAGAAGCCACAAAATCCATACCCTGATCCTCAAGGGTAGTGACAGACAATAGAATAACCTTGAGTGCAGGCAGGAACAACACCTCAGGTAGAAACAGATTGCCGCTAGGGCCAACGAAACGCACGACGCTTACACCCCGGAATGGCAGCATTTGTCCCGATCCCGTACAAACAAAATTTATGTCACCCACTGGCCCCAACGACAAAAGGCAAGACATGACGACGTCATGTGATGAGTGGCTCTAGGGTAAAAACTCCAGAATCCGCGTGACACGTGTGCTGGTGACGTGACATGACATGCGACAATGCTGCCCTTGAAACTAGAACAAGGTGGCGTATGCCCAGGACAAGTTGCTAAGCGACAGAGGTAAGAAACATGCTGCCAATCCTCAATCCAACCACCATCAACAACCGGACTACCCAACGACGCTCCCCAAAGGGCTCCATCCGACTCACAGTGGTGACCTCTAGACCCAACCACAAGACTCACACCGTAGGAAACCTGAAGGTTGTGGCTGAGGAGGCCAATGTGTAGAGGGTGAACTTGTGCGTGGATTGGTCGATGGAAATGTCGAGTGTTGTGAAGGGAATGGGGTGTCTGGAAATGGAGGGCGAGAGTCCCCGTAAAGGACTGAGGAAGACCTCATGTTCGGCGTGCGAGTCCCGAGATAGATGCTGAGGAAGAGGAAGTGAACGCGTGGGGAGTGGGCGCATGAAGCCATGATGGAGCTGTGTAGAACGGTGAGGGTGGCCCATAGAATGATGGGACCTAGAAAGGTGGTGCTCATGTCGCCCCGGGTGGAGGCATCGCCGATGATACCATGCTGACAAGAACGGACAGCTCCGAGGATAGAAGTAATGGAGGTGTGATGGGAGAACTTGAGAATGGTATCCCACGATGCCAGGACAAGGCCCCAAGCCCCCGGGTCTCGACCAAGAAGGATAAACTGTGAAGGAACAAAAGAGGAGGATAGGGAGGATTGAAGAGAACAAAGAGATAAGGAAGAGTGAGCCAAGGGCACGAGAAAAATGCCCAAGTGTCCAGGTCACAGTCCGGGAATGGAAGGTCTTTTGAGGTCTTGAGACGAGGACCCGGGTACTTGGGTATCAAGCACATGAGTAGATCGTGACGAGAGGCAAGAACGAGTGTAAAATCCAAGGGAAAAACTTGGGTTTGCCGATGAGGAGGTGGAAGATTTCTACGAGTCCAGTTCAATCCCCACGACTGGTGGTCTCCCGAAACATTGGGACAAACCCCCAAATGTCCAGGTCTCGACCCGGAGGGGAAGAAGAGAAGTGAAAAGACAAGCCCAAACACAAGATACCCTACTGATCTTGATATTCGATTAAAAATGTTTTTTTGGTCCTTGTGGCTCAACAAATGTTTTTCATCGAATTCAATAGGTACCACCTAAATAACAACTTTCCTGAATCGGGTACACAAATTTCATCGAAATCCAAAAAACTGTCTGAAAAAAATATTGACTCGATCTCACCTCCGGTCATATCTTCAGGTCTTGATGCGGAAACCATGTTTTCGCGTCAGATCTATCAGTCTGACGCGGCCTGCCGCGTCAGGCAAGCCGCGTCAAACTGACGCGCCCTCGAAAACCGGTCATCGGCGACGGTGGAGACCGGTCGTCGTCGATTTTAAGGATTATGCTTTTTCGTTCAACGAATTCCAAGGTACCACCTAAATAATGGTTTTCTCAAAACCCGTGCTCGAAAATAAAGATTCCCTAGATTATGGATTTGAAAAAAACGAATATCAAGATCAGTACAATAAAGGGAATATAAAATCGAGCAAAAAGAGAAAGGAAAAAGCAAAAGTTGAATATCTGAAGAGGTGGACCCTGAGCGGGGTTGCCGAGAATGTGGATCAGGGTGCACCTTGGGCCCTTGCTGTTTTTGTTTTGTTTGGTTGTCGCTACTTTTGGGGCTCGATGACCGAGGGGCTCTTCAATCGACGGAGACCGACGGCTCCGTCGATTGACGAGCCAGCCACGGCTGAGTGCGTCGTGTGTTGGGGCGGTCGGCTTTCAAGAAGTCGCATGCTGCTACTGGGAGCTGTTGCGCTAGGCGCCGGTTGCTCGTACACGGCTACAGACGTTGTGAGTTGCACAACGGAAGCAATGCTACTGTTGTTGCGACAGCCGCTGCGGCTGATGGTGCTGCCGCGGCTATTGAATGCTGCCGCTGCTGCTGCGAGGTGCTACGATAGATGCTACTAGTGTTGCGAACTGATCCTCCGCTACATGCTGCTACTATTGCTAGCTGCGGCCGCGAGGTGCTGCGAGGCAAGCTGCTATTGTTGCGAGCTGCTGCGCCAGCCACAACGGGTATTGGCGCGAATGCGGCTGCCAAATGCTGCTACTGCTGTTGGAGTACGAGGACAGTGCCTGTCCTTGGGACTTCCAAGTAGGAGTGGCCAGCAAGAGTGCTGCATGAGCTGTCGAAGACAGCCAAAACCAGGGACGGTGCTGCCGCGAGTTATGTGGCAACGCCGTCGCTTGCAAATGGGGGAAGAAGCCTTAGGCGCGCAAGGGTGCAGCTGCAACCTACAGTTGTGGTTGGTGCCACGACTATGATTGCTGTGTTTGTGGCGGAGACATGCTGCGGTTCAAACGGCCGCATTTGTAACTGCTTTTGTTGCTTTGACGGCTCAAAGTGACGCCATAGGTCTACAGCTTGGCTGTGCGCTTGTCGCCGTCGAGATGGCACCCGCGACGAGAGAACTGCTGTCGAGATTTCGGAACACTAGTTCCGGAGGCGGAACTAGTGTTCGGCCTCCGGATCTGCCGGTGTACTATGTGGTGGGAGCCATTAGCTCAGGGCAGCCACGTTGCCAGGATATGTTTGCCCTCACCCAGCCCAACCCAGGCTAGCAAGAAGCTGTTGCTGCGCGTTCTATGGTGGAATGCGAGGGTGCAGTCTCTTAACAGCTCTGATACCATGAGCGAATGGAGAAACTGAGAAAGTGCGTAGAAGCTTCCTAGCAACACGGCCGCTAACCGGGCGTCAGTGCCTAGTCAGACGGTGACGACAAGCACAGGTCGTACACACAACGGCAAGGGTTTGGCTAGGAGACACAAGTCCAAGTGTCAGAATGCTTCAATATAGCATATGCAGAGAGAAATGACAACTGACAGGTCCAGGGCATAAATACCTGCCGCGGCGCACGGCGGGTGTCGCACGCGGCAGTCCAAGAGCTGTCCTAAAACCGGCCAAAAACCACTGTTTTGGCGGTAACTCTGCGCACACATGTCAGAATCCTATGCCGTCTGAACCTAGACGTGCAGAATCAAAAGACGCACGCAACGACTGGTTACATGCATGTATCCATCGATTGACAGCGAGTATACAATGCAAAAACATGCAAATGGGCCTCATGCCCAGTCCGCCGAAAGGCGCCTGCAAGACGTAGAAGACACAGCAAGAAGTCCCGGTGACATCTGAGGCTCTGGGACAGTGGTCGGTCAGCTCCGGACGGGTAGTCCGCCGCCTGTCGTCACGCCGGTGTCACCAGGGCCGCCCGCCTCAGGGATCTGCACGAGTATGGACACGGCCGAGTGGTCACAGTAAACTGTACAGGAACGGCACAAATCACGACACTCTCCCATGACCCGATGGTACGCACGTCCATACACGTGCAGCACTGGTACAACCACATAGTGAGTGACACAGACAGATGAGACGGCAACGTGCATCCCACACTCAACCACTGTCACGCAAGGGGCGAAGTCCAACAGAACGAATGGCCACCTGGAACTTTCCGCGGGCAAGTGCCTTCGTCAAGAAATCAGCTCGCTGCAAGTCAGTGCCAACCCACATGATGGAGATCACGCGTCGCTCCACCAGATCCCGAACGAAGTGATGCTCAACCGCAATGTGCTTTGTGCGAGCATGAAAAACACCAGAGTTCTCCGCAATGGCGAGAGCACTCTGGTTGTCGCAACGCAGCACAATGGCGGGTACTGACTGCCCAAGCTCAAGAAACAAGCGCTGCAGCCAAACTGCCTCAGCAGCCCCTGCCCCCAAAGCCACATACTCTGCCTCCGACGAGCTACGTGCGATGCAGCCCTGCTTCCCGCTTCGCCAAGACAAAGCGGTACCACCGAGCAGAAACACGTAACCAGTGCGACTGCGCCCGTCAGGACTCCAAGCCCAGTCGCTGTCAGTGTAGCCGTCAAGGACCACCGAACACTGCCGACGAAAGCAGAGTCCGAGNAACCGCTCGGGTGTCGGTAGGATGAAGAGTGAGGGGTCTGCCTCGCTCTGTACGTATCCTGCGCGAGTCAAGGTGCCAGTGATCTCCCGGTTCCAACACCGTGGAGACTGCTTGAGGCCATACAAGGACTTGCGCAAGCGCCAGACCTTGTCACCGTCCTCAAAGCCTGGTGGCTGAGCCACGTAGATCTCCTCATCCAAAGAGCCATGGAGGAACGCGTTGTTCACATCCATCTGGTGTAGTTCCCAGTCATGCTGAGCTACTACACCGAACAGAGCTCGAGCTGAGGTCATGCGGCCAATAGGGGCAAAGGTGTCAGTGTAATCAACTCCCTCAATCTGAGAGAACCCCTTGACGACCAAACGAGCCTTGCAGCGTTCCAGTGAGCCATCCAGCTTCACTTTCTTGCGAAAGACCCATTTGACCTGAATCGCCTTCCTCCCAGAGGGAAGGTCGACCAGCTCGTAGACTCCGTGCTCTCGGATAGCGCGAAGCTCATCCTCGCAAGCAGCTCGCCAGGCATCAGCACCCTGCGATGAGAAAGCCTCCCTCAATGTGCCCGGGTCCGGCGCCATAGAGGGGGAACTCTGCGTGGCAAGTGCACACGCCTCAGTATCTGGCCTGACGGCCACGAGATCAGCTGCTGCATCACAGGCGACATGGAACTCACGGGTGACCAGGTCGTGCCCTATGGGGCACGCTGGGTGTACCTCTGAAAGCTCAGTGCGGACACTCAGGCCTAAAGCCTTTGTGCCGGGATCACCGCTCGCAATGCTGCGAGAGGGACGTCTGGGTCCGGAACCCGACGCTCGCTGAGCTCCAGAATCCAGTGGTTGAAGGCGACCACCGGGCTCACGAGAGTAACCGGAGGTCGAGGGGTGCACCTCAGGTGCAGGAACAGGTACGACCACAGGGACAGGTGCAACCACAGCTGGTGAGGGCTGAGACGAGGCAGTCGGAGATGTCGTGCGCGGAGATGCGTGTGTGGGGGACACTGAGCTCGGGATGACAGCGGGCAAGGCTGGCCCGGACACTGAGACCGGAGTGTCAGCCGACGTAGAGACAGGAGTGGGCTGGGCTGGGTCAGACGCCGGAACAGGGGTGGCAGTGGACACAGTGGGTGATGCAGGAGGGGGCGTGGGAGCAGCAGTATCTGTGGGGTGCGAAGCAGGCTGGACAGGGGGGATCTCTGGACCAACGGCAATGATAGCCGGATCATCAAGTGCTGGAGATCGAGAGGGGACTCGAGCGGACACATCAGCATGGCGAGGAATGGTCGCTGGCGAAGAGGTCTCCCCCATCCACCGAGGACCCTCACAGGAAGGAACATGAGCTGCAGAGAGCGGTGTGATCGAAGTCAGATCACGGTATGTGAGTGACTCAAAAAACAGCGCGTCACGAGACTCAATGACACGACGGCGAGTGGGGTCCCAAAAACGCCAGGCCTTCGACCGCGGGGAGATGCC
>SZWC01016712.1:6601-23135 GCA_023375785.1 Penium margaritaceum
CGAGTGCCACGCAGTAAGACACGACCAGTGGTGCGATGCATAACAGAGGCAATACCCCGACTGGATGAGAAGTCCATGCCCTGGTCGTCGAGAGTCGTAACAGACAGCAGACTGAGCTCAAGAGCGGGCACATAGAGAACGTCAGGGAGGAAGAGCTCCCCCCCAGGGCCAACGAAACGGACGACACCGACACCCTGGACAGGGAGAAGGTGGCCAGAGCCAGTGCGTACAAAGCGAACAGAACCAACAGGACCCAACGACACAAACGCTGAACGACAGGAAGTCATGTGGTGGGTGGCCCCTGAATCAAGAATCCAGAAGCCACCCGTCACACGGACAGACGCAGGGTCACGACTCACAGCGGCAATGGCAGAACGAGGAAAGAGGCGCTGACCACAAGCGGCAAGGCAACGAGGGAGACTGTACGACTGCCAATCCTCAATCCATGGGACGTCAACTGGGGGACACCCCTGAACATGACCGGGGGGGGGCCACGAAGAGACGAGTCAACAGCACACGCAAGGCCCTCCTCAACCGAACGTACACTCTCACCTCCCTGATCACGGAGGTGACGCTAGTGGACGGCGTGAGAGAGCGCAGAGTCGAGCTGGCGGTCGTCCTCAGGTGGTCTGGTGATGAGTGCGGTAGAGGAGGGTGGCTGGGGACCAAGGGTGGAGGAAGCCCATGTTGGAGGTGAGTAGAAGCCAGAGGGAGGCCCGAAGTAGACAGAGCCTCCAAATCCCTGGGGCCAACCCCAGGGTGCGGATGGAGAAGGTGCAGAGAGGACAGTGCTGTAGACAGCTGCTGTAGGCAATGGAGGAGAAGTGTGCGTCGAGCCACGACTGGACCCCGCGGAGGTGGAGGAGCGGGCAGAGCCTCCACCAGACCCTCAAGAGCGTGCCCAGTGAGCACGCATGGCGGAGGCCAGGCATGCATCATCTGGTGGTGCAGGGCACTTGGGCGCCGCATGACCAGCGGCGCCGCAGTTCCAGCAAGTGACAGTGCTGGAGGAGGAAGAGGGGGATGCGGTGTTGGCAGAACTGCGACCTTTGCCACCCTTCCCCTGCCCGCCACCGCCAGTGCCGCCTCCTCGGCCTTTACCTTTGCTACACCCTCCACCACGCCCACCCCCTTGGGAAGCAAGGGAGATGGCAGTAGTAACAGAGGTGGAGATGGAGGACGAGCTGGAGGCTGAGGAGGTGGAGGAGGAGGGAAGTGCGGTAGCCGCTGCTGCAACGGCTACACGATGGATGCGTTTGTTCTGCAAGGAGCTCCACCAGTCGATGAGGCTCTGGGAGGTGAACTCCCATAAAGCCCCAATTCCAGGGGGTGCGTCGGCGGGAACGGGGATTGCCGCCAGACGCTCCAACTCTTTGGCCTTCACTTCGCGAAAGATGTCGCTGAGCTCAGGGATGAGGCCGTTGACGATGGAGAGGACAGTAGGGAGTTGGCCCGGGGCGGCCTTGCCGAGGTCACGCAGCAGTCGCAGACTGCGAGCCCAATAGGCGTCAGCAGTCTCGTCAGCACGCATGGAGAGCGTGTTGAACTGGATGGTGAGGACGTTCTGTGCTGCGTGTCCAGTGACTGTCGTGCGCCGCTTGATCAGGGCATAAGCCCCAACCGGGTCAGCGGGGGTGCGGCGTGCAGTGTCAGCATTGTAGGATCCAATCTCATGGGTGAGATCGTCTGGTCCGGCGCGAATGAGGGCACGGACCGCTCGTGCCGACTTAGAATCCACTGGCACAAAAGGTGGGACACCTGAAGGATTTGGTGCATGGTAGTATTCCCAGAGTTCTTCCCCTTGCGCCCAGGCACTGAAACAAACCTCCCAAGAGTGAAAAGTAAGACTGGATGTGAAATGGGGTGGAGTGGAGTCAAAGTCAGGCTTGCGTTGCACTGATGGAGCAAGGGCTTTGGCTGCAGCAGCGCCAGCANCTGCGGCGACTGCAAGTGGATCAGAGGAAGATGTGCCAGCGGCAGTGGAAGCGGAAGCGGGAGAAGTGGAAAATGCTGCAGCAATGCTAGCGGACTGAGTGCTACGCAGTGTGGGCTGCAAACGATTCAGAACCAAGTCAGCAATGTGATCGGCGAATGTCTCTTGTTCAGCCTGCTCAGCCCTCAATTTTTCCTCAGCAGCGCGCTGAGCGCTGAGAGCTGCCTGCAACGCAGTGCGCTCACGCTGAAGCTCAGCTTGTAGTGCTGTGTATTGGTCATCGTCTTCTGGCATTGTGCCAGCGACGTGACTCTGCCGAAAAAATTTCAGCAGATTTTCCCTTGTCCCAGTGGGCGTGGGAAAGTAAGATATCGGTGTTGGAAGTGCGTTGCAAGGCAACAACCTGAACGCACGAACACGCCGATACAGGAAAGGCAGGGAGAGCGGGAGAACAAGAGAAGGCAAGCTCACCGCGCATGGTGGTGCAGAGAGAACAGTGGTGGCAGTGCCGCAGCAGCTGAGGAGGTGACAACTGCGACAAGGGCTGATGTGGTGACCACGAAGCAGGCTACACCTGTCAGGGCTGCACCTGACAGAGTGGCGATGACTGTAGCGGTCAAGACCAACAGTTGTATGTGTCGAGTGACTGACGGTGATGAGGAGGGTAGAGAGGCTGCCTGTGTTGTGGAGGCGTTGGCGGAGTCAACTGCACTGGAGAGTGCTGTGGCTGCTGCGATTGCGGCGGATGCAACTGCGTTTGCTGCTGCAGCAATCTGAGTGGCTACGTTGACGGCAGAGGCCGCCAAAGGTCCCTGGTCAGCCGCTACAGTGTATGTGTCAATGGCTCGACCAGCAGCAGTGGTGGCTGGTGCACGTGCGGCACGTGCTGTGGCTGCAAAGGTAGTGGCAACGGCAGCGCTGGATGCAAGGGTAGCCTGCAGTGCTGAAAGAATATCAGGAGATGAGATGGGATCTGCAGCAGTTGCGGCTGGGGATGCAGCAAAATGCGGAGCGGAGGCCTCTGATGCTGCTGCTGCAGAAGGTGGAGCTGCACCACGGGGAACAGCACAGCGGTGTTGCGGGCGCGTCCTATGGGAAATGGACGGGCTTACCAGAGTGTGCAGAGGTCGGTGGTCGCGTTGTGGTGCTATTGCCGGCTGGTTCAGCGACGTTGGAGAGTCGTCGTCGGCCGATTGGCAACGAGTCGCATAGTCCCTTGCGTCCGCCCACGCGTAGTGATTAGCGGGATCGTAGTCTTCATCGGGGTGATACCCCGGACTGCTACGACGCACCCTCAACCACACTTCTCTCTCCGCCCGCTCCTCGTAGTACGTGCACGGTCCCGAGCCGCTGTGGATGACAGAGGGGCGGGCTCGATCTCAGGTGGAGATGCCAGCGTTCTGAATGCTGGGCTGCCTCAGGGCAGCCCGAGGTAATTGAGAGTGTGCTGGGGTCAAGCCTAGCTACAGGGTTGAAGCTGAGGTCACGGTTGCAAAGCTAGCAGCTGGACAGAGTGGCGGCTGCTGCGGCTGCCTAGGCTGCCATGGTCTTGTGCTGTGGCTTGCACGGGATCACTCGCGGCTTAGCTGTGACTCGAAGGAGGTTCACAAGTTGGTGCTAGCGGCTGCATAGAATGGCGGCTGCGGCTGCCACCTAAGTTGCTACGGTCTCGTGCTAAGGTTCACGAGTGTGATGCCAGCTGCTACAAAGAATGGCTGCTGCTGCTGCTGCTGCTTAGGCCGCCATGGCCTCGCGCTGTGGCTTGTGAGGGATTACCCGTCGCTTGATGCTAGCGACTGCCCAGAATGGCAGCTGCTGCTGCTGCCCAAGCTGTTGCGGTCTCGTGCTAAGGTTCACGAGTGCGATGTTGGCAGCTGCATAGAGTGGCTACTGCTGATGCTGCTTAGGACGGCACAGCCTCGTGCTGTGGCTTGTGCGGGATCACCCGTCGCTCGATGCTAGCGGCTGCATAAAATGGCGGCCGCTGCTGATGCCTAGGCTGCCACGGTCTCGTGCTAAGGTTCACGAGTGCGATGCTAGCGGCTGCACAAAATGGCTGCTGCTGCTGCTGCTTAGGCCGCCACGGCCTCGTGTTGTGGCTTGTGCGTGATCACCCGTCGCTCGATGCCAGCGGCTGCACAGAATGGCAGCTGCTGCTGCTGCCTAAGCTGCCACGGTCTCGTGCTAAGGTTCACGAGTGCGATGCCAGCGGCTGCATAAAATTGCTGCTGCTGCTGTTGCTTAGGCCGACACGGCCTCGTGCTGTGGCTTGCGCAGGATCACCCGTCGCTCGATGTTAGCGGTTGCACAGAATGGCAGCTGCTACTGCTGCCTAAGCTGCCACGGTCTCGTGCTAGGGTTCACGAGTGTGATGCTAGCGGCTGCACAGAATGGCTGCTGCTGCTGCTGCTTAGGCCGCCACGGTCTCGTGCTGTGGCTTGTGCGGGATCACCCGTCGCCTAGCGCGTGAGTCTCATGAGGTCCCAGGACGTCGCGGCAGGAGGGACATCCCTCCTGCTCTGATACCAGTAGGTAGGCGCAGACACTATGTTAGCAAGCAAGTAGGTGACAAGCAATGGAGTACGCCATGGATCGGGGAACGCTCACGACTTAGAAAAGTGAAGGAATCAAGACACAGCTTCACGAGAGTAGTGAGTGAGCGAGGTGGTGAGAGCCAGTTGAACGGGCCACCCACGCGAGACACTTGTCGTGGGGCCGGGCCGTTACCCAGGGATCGAACCCGACCCTGGAGCGAACGAGCTCCAGGCGGTTTCTCACATGCCGGCACAAGCCGGACGTGTGGACCCGGTTCACCGCTCTAGGAACATGCAAGTGTTCAATCAACTAACAAGCATGCAATCCTACAAGTTGTATCCACTTTTTAGCATGTGAGGGATATCACTAAACTAAGGCATGTGACAAGGCTGGTGCTGAAGCCACCACTCGGCAGCTTGATGGAGGCATCTCCACTGTGCACTTCATGCTGCACCACAGTCTTGCACCAGGGAGCCTTAATCCAGTTCAATCACCTGCAGTGGTGAGGTGTGTGCATGAATGGAGACAAGAGGGCACTTGCGCGTGTTTGTGACAATAACCAACACCGACTACCGTTCCAGAGCTCCAGACACTGCCGGGACTCCCTGGTGTTTTTTCTGCAGCTTGCAGGAGTCTTTTTGGCGGACTGGCCATGTGCCTGATTTGCATGTTTTTGCATTGCGTGTCCATCGTCTGATGATGGATTCATGCATGTGACCAGTCGTAGCGTCCGTCTTGGGATATTACATGTCTAGGTTTAGACGACGTAGCATTCTGACATGTGTGCGCATAGTTATGGCCAAAATTGTGGTTTTGGGCCGGTTTTAGGACAGCTCTTGGACGACCGCGTGCGACACCCGTTGTGCACCGCGGCAGGTATTTATGCCATGGACCTTCCATTTGTCATTTCTCTCTGCAAATGCTATTGAAGCATTCAGACACTTTGCCTTGTGTCAATTGGAAATAAATTAGGGCATGCAGGCCCATGCAAAAACGAACATGAGCTCTGTGTGTGAGTGCGATGCAAGACGGCAAGAATTTGGCTAAGTCTGGAACGCTGAATATAAAAGAACAAGGAGAAAGTACAAATGAGCCCCTAGCGGGCTTAAGTATGGGCACCGGCAGTTAGTCGCAACCGGCCCCGTCACCCCCGTTGAGCCGAAAGGAGTCAGCGGGGAGAACACACTGCGTACATCACGATAATAGTAACGGTGGTCTCCTCGAGGCAGCGGAAAAGCTCTCTGAGTGCCCGGGTCTCGACCACCGAGAAAATAGGAGCAGTGCTAGAAAATCTCATAATCAACGTCCAGACATCACACACGGCTTTCCGAGCATCGGAAGCGCTAGTACAGCCATCGGGTCTCCTCATCGCACCGGTATAGTCCACCGGGTGCGCGGGTCTCAACCAACCGAGAAAACTCTCCTAGCTCTTGACAAGCCCACATGACTACGAGAACGCATCGACCGCGTCTCGTCGACGCTGTCGTAGGTGCTGGAGAAGTCTCGGTGCAATCTGGAAGCCCGTCGTGTCGTCACGCCCTCCTCTACCATATACCTCAAATGTGGGTGTATTGGTAAACTAGCGGTGTCGGTTGTGACGGGTGGAAGCCACACAAACCAACAATCCCCCCCGTCCACGCCAGAACGAATGAACGAAGGCATGGAACAACAATGTATTGCAAGCCATAACATGCATGAGTGAACTCACACACACACACACACATACACACACACATACACACACACACACACACACACACACACACACATCTACTATCTATCTAGGGTCTCCCTGGACACTAGCACAGCCCACCAAGTGTCTGGGTCTCGACCATGAGAGGAGTGATGCACACGCACACAAACAAGTGTAATGCACATCATGCACATGTCAGGGGACAAGATGGTCTCCTCGTGACAGTGGCATGACCAGGGCCCGGGTCTCGACCGCTATGAGAAATTCAACACAATAGTATCATCATCCAAACACAGGATCATGGGAGGATCTCCTCGTAACACGGGTGCAACGCACCACGTGTCCGGGTCTCGACCAGCAGCTTGCATGCACATGCCACACACACTATAGCCACACACCAAGACACACGATCACATGGTCTCCTTGTCACACTGGTACAACGCACCAAGTGTCCGGGTCTCAACCAACAGGGTACTACCATCTACATGCAGCTGTGCAGGCACGTAGCATGAGCCACATGCGGGATGCTGTAGATGCTCACAACAGAGCATGGACCTCGCCATGCATCTCCCATGACGTCGCGTTAGGTCGAGGTCCACACAACACTCCCCCTGGGGAGATGAACCTGGGAGCGATGTCCTCGATGGAGATGCTGATGTTGTAGCTAAACAGATCCTAGGTAATGAGTCATGTGGTGTATCCATCATGCAGAGATAGATCTCCCTGTCACTAGCGAGTCGACTCCCTCCCTTAAAGACAAAGTGGTGTCTCCGGCTACGACGCCTCACGTCGCAGCTGCATCACCTGGGGTATACCAGTCCTCGCGTGACTGCCAAGGGTCCCAACTCACAGTCTCTCCAATCTTCGCTCTACCACGATGCATCTGTGTATGCCGCACGCGTGCGTGGATGAAGCGGCGGAGCTGGCCTCCGATACGGGATAGCACATTATGAGGCACGAGGGTGTAGTTCGAGAAGAAGAGAGCTGGAGGGACGAACTGGATCACCACTTGTGGATGAAGATGACGATGGGGCAGGTGAGTCGGGTGGATGAAGGTGCGTGACGGCAGTAGAAGAAGAAGGAGGAGCGATAATGGGGTCGACAGGAGCCGGGATGGCGGAAGCCGAAGGCACGCTCACCTCTCTTGTGATAGTGTCTCCAACGGATGTCATACTCGTAGTTAGTACAAGATCCTCCCCGAGTATGGGTGTGCTAGATGCTACTGGCGGAAGGATCGTACCGATAGCAGTGATGCTCCCTTCCTCTAAAAATCGCTCATGCATTGCCATCATCTCCCGTTATATCATGAATACACGCTCCTTTAGATCAGCATAATCTGCCTCAGACATGTCGAGGTGGCCCATGTCGACCTGGTGTAGGATAAACTTTGCCTCACTGGATGCTGCACATGCAGCCTGCACAACTCGTGAGTACAGCACCATGTGCATCTCTACTGCTGAAGATGATGGAACTGGTGCTGCTGCATCCTCCTGGGGGTCAACCAAGCTCGCAATGTGCTGAGACGCTGGAACATCGGATGCAGCTGCAGGTGTCGCATCCACATCACAACTCGTGTCTGTCACACGAGGAGTGAGCGGTCGCATGTCGAGAGAGAAGGAGAAGGATGAGTCGTCAGAGTCCGTGGAGCATGTAGAAATGTTGTCCGTGCAGGTACTGCCACTCTCAGCGTCCATGTGACCAGCAAGGTCACCAGCAGGTGAACATGAAGGGGCAGAACTCAGCTCCTGCTGACGAGGTGACTCCATCTGCGTGTAGGGATCTGCTCCACTGTCCTCAACTGCCGCCGTAGTGGACACAGGTGTGTAGGACTCTGGCTCAACAACGCCCGTCAAGGGGAACAATAAGCGTAACTGGCGCTCAGGCAGTGTCTCACCGGGAAGGCTGGTCGTTGCCACCTGCTCGATGATAGAGTAAGGACCATCATCTGACTCCGTCATGTATGTCGCTGCTCCGTCGTGGGTATGGGAATTCGGAGACTGTAGGAGCACGGAAGACTCCTCACGCTAAAGCTGGTCCTCATGTACTGCAGATGAGACGGTGGAGCCTGCCGTGTCTGCTACAGCATATGTCCCAGCAACGTCTCTCAGAACTGCTGCTCTAAAGAATGCCTCAACCTCCAACAAACCAACCGGCCGACGCTGCTCATGCATTGCAACTGCTATAGTACTGGTGTGAATCTTGTGCGCTAACGCCCCTTGAGATCCGTGTGGGACATCTCGATCCGCACAATACTCCAATGCCACTGCCAGGTCACCACCTGTCGGAGTCGCGAGTGGCACCGCCCAAGCACGTGGCACCTGCCCTCCTCCTGATACAACCTGCTGCTGTAGAACGTCTGGCTCCTATCCCAGCGTAGATGTGGACCTCGATGACATACATGTCTCAGGCCCAGCAACCTCCGCCGGACTGGTTTGAGCCTGTTGCAGACACTCTCCCAAAACTCTGATAGACGCATCCGGATCCATACGGGACTCCTGTGCCGCCGTTTGGCCTCCACCGGTCGGAGCCGCGAGTGGCACCGCCCAAGGACGTCGTGTCTACGCTCCTCCTGATGTAACCTGTTCTTGCGAGAGATCTGGATCCAACCCGGACGTGGAATTTGAGCTCGATGACACGGAAGTCTCCACCATGAACACCATGTCGAGATCGGACTCCATGCTATGTGTTGTCACCGTATCATCTGAGTGTGCCTGAGGTGACGCTCGGGCACCACGGTCCGGCGCGAGTACGGATCCTGTCGCTACGGTCACATGAGGCAATGGGCGGTGATCACACTCCCCCTTGACAGGTACAGCAACAGAGGCTGAGGAGGTGGAGGATGTGTCAAAACCGGCGCGAGCACGGCGTGCAGAGCGCTGACGCCGACGCCACGGGGTCACTCGACTGGAACGACTACATGAAAACGTATCATCGAGAGGTGGCGTCGTGGTCGTAGTAGAGTGGAGGATCGAAAGGATGGTGGCAGCCTGGGACTCGCTGGCAGGTGGAGCTGAACATACACTGTTGGATGAGGAAGGAGGAGATTATGAAGGAGATGTGATCGAACAGGCCATCGACAAACGAGTAGCAGAAGCACGCTCAGTGACGACGAGGTCATAAAGCCACTGTACCGTCTGCCAGATGCCGTGGATCTCAGTGAATATGCTCGCCAGAGGTCCAGCTAGGGGATCTACCAACGCCGGCAGATCCGTATGCTGTGGAGGACTTAGGCTCGGACGAGGCTGTAGCCAAGGTGGATGCCAGCCGGGAGGGCGCGTCCAACAGCGATGCCAACCATGACGTCCATCACCACAGTAGTAGGAGGCGAACGCGCAGGGCGCCTGCTCAGATGTCCACGTACTCATCTCGTGCGCTGGACGATGGATAGGTACCGAGGGAAACTACTCTCGGTGGTAAACACCATGCCACGAGAGAGAATGAGGCCAGTAGGTACAATCACTCCTGGAGGTCACGGCATCCGGGTCAGCAAACGTGACCAGACGGGAAGAGCTGCACTACCACAGCACGCCCGGAGACTACAATCTGACTAAATGCGGCCACTAATGCTGCTGCCACTAATACAACAAAGACTGCTCTAGGAGGAGAAGGGGTGGCGGCTACAGGAGTGGCTGCTGCTCCAAGCGGTAGACGACCCAGTCCTTGGAGATGGTAAGACTCAAATTTTGACGTCGATCCTACGGAGTGAACTGCGCGCACCAATCCACGGGCCCAAGGAAGACGCCTGTATAGGACGCGTCTCGAAGCGGAAATCGCCGTCAATGATAGTCCGCTGTCGGCTGAGAAGGCAAAACTACAAGCTCTCGCGCAGCCGTCGCGCTATGTAGTCGTCGACACTCCACCGCCTGATGCTGCTATTGCGGCTATAAAAGCTGATGCTGCTGCGGTGGTAGTAGTTGGACGATTCCCCCCTCTTTTTGTCGTTATTCTCTAGCCCTCCGGCCCCCTTTTGTGTTTCTTTTTTTCTTTTTCCCTCACCCTCCACCCCCCCTTTTTTTCCTTTTCCACTCGCTTTCAGGCGTACCCATTTTTCGTATTTTTTTTCACTTGTACCCCCTTTTCTCGATTGCCCCAAACCTGGGGCAGCGAAGAAAATGAGGTGAGAGGGGGGGGGTTGTTCGGCTTGTCCGGCCCTCCCTCCCATTCACGCTCGCTTGCTCGCTCACTGAGCGAGCAAGTGAGCGAGTGGGTAAACGGGAGGGAGGAGGGAGCTAAGGGGGGGGGGTCCTGTCCGCCCGTCTGACCCGGCCCCTCCGTCGGTCGGCCGATGGGGCCGACGGGGCCAAGGGGGCCCACGGGGCGGGCGGGCCCCATCCGAAGGGCCCCTCGGAGGGGCTCGGCGGGGTCCTCCGAGGGCCCCCTTGAGAAGGGGAGGAAAGGAGGGGGGGCGAACGGGGACAACAGGCCCCCTCAGAGGGCACCTCCCTCAGAGGAGGGTTGCGAGGCCCTCCTCGCAGTGGCAGCAGCAGGTGCAGTGGCAGGTGCAGCTGCTGCGGTTGCTGCTGTTGCTGCTACTTCTACTGCTGCTACTCTGCGCAGCAGCTGCTGCTTCTACTTGCTGCTGCCACCGCGGCTGCTGCTGCTCCACACTACCGTTGCTACAGTCGCTGCAGCACGCTACTGTTGCTGCCGCCAGTGCTGTAGTAGCTGTTGCTGCTGTTGCTATATGTTGGTGCTGCTAACGCTACTGCTGCAGCGGCTGATGCGCTGTTGTAGCTGCTTTTGCCGCTACTGCTGCTGCTGCATGCTGCTACTACTGCTGCCGTCGCTGTTGCACACTGTTGCTGCTGCCGCGGCTGCTGCAGTGGCTGTTGCTGCTGTTGCTTTTGCTGTTGTCGCCGCAGTCGCTAGTGCTGCTTTTTGCAGCTCACCGCCCTTGTGGCGTTCACTTGTAGTCGTTTCGCGTTCCCTCACGCTGCTGCCGGCGTGGCGCCACGTGGCGCATTCTCTTCGTGTTCCACCCTCTGCTGCTACTTCTGTTGCTCACACGCCCCCCTGTGCTCTGATACCAAATTGGAAATAAATTAGGGCATGGAGGCCCATGCAAAAATAAACATGAGCTCTGTGTGTGAGTACGATGCAAGACGGCAAGAATTTGGCTAAGTCTGGAACGCTGAATATAAAAGAAGGAGAAAGTACAAATGATCCCCTAGTGGGCTTAAGTAGGTGCACCGGCAGCTAGCCGCACCGGGCCTTGTCACCCCCGCTGAGCCCAAACAAGTCAGTGGGGTGAACACACTGCGTACACCACGATAACAATAACGGTGGTCTCCTCGAGGCTCCGGAACAACTCTTCGAATGCCCGGGTCTCGACCACCGAAAAAATAGGAGTAGTGCCAGAAAATCTCATAATCAACGTCCAGACATCATACACGGCTTTCCGAGCATTGGAAGCGCTAGTACAGCCACCGGGTCTCCTTGTCGCACCGGTATAGTCCACCAGGTGCGCGGGTCTCAACCCACCGAGAAAATTCTCCTAGCTCCCGACAAGCCCACAGGGCTACGAGAACGCATCGACCGCGTCTCGTCGACGCTGTCATAGGTGCTAGAGAAGTCTCGGTGCAGTCCGAAGGCCCGTCGTGTCGTCACGCCCTCCTCTACCATGTACCCCGAATGTGGGTATATCGGTAAACTAGCAGTGTCTATCGTGACGGGTGGAAGCAACACAAACCAACAGTGTCCCCTAGCCAAACTCTTGCCGTTGCGTGCACGATTTGTGACTGTCGTCATCGTCTGATCAGGCACTGACGCCTGGTCAACGAAAGTATTGTTAGGAAGCTTCCTTGCATCTTCTCATGGTATCAGAGCAGTAAGACCGTCTTCACTGAGCTGCGCAGTAGAGACGCACCAGAGCAGCAGTAGTGAGAGTCACCGCTGCAGTAGATCCACTGTGGCATGTCGAAGACAGCCGGTCGCCGTCGACGCAGCCCACACCCATCATGTGAGATCATAGCAGCGACGTTGCCATCGTGCCAGCAGCAACATAGCAGCAGAGCAGCAGCAGCAGCAACGGCAGCAGTAGCATTGTAGCAGCAGCTATAGCAGCGCATGGCGGCTGCAATGAGTGCAGCCGCTGTCCGCAACCGCAGCGGCGGCCGCGGCAACAGCAGCGTAGCGCAGCAGCGGTGGCAGCAGCACAGCAGCAGCAGCGCAACAGTAGCAGCGATAGCCGTGGGGGCAGTAGCAGAGCGGCAGCAGCTGCAGCAACACCAGCGTAGCACCGGTAGCAGCAGCAGCAGCAGCGCGCGGTGGCGGCAGCGAGCAGCAGCCGTAGCACACAGTAGTAGCAGCGGCATTGCGCAGCCGCTGCTGCCACTGCTGCGCACGCAGCCACGCAGCTGCTGCTGCAGCTGATAGCATAGCGACAGTAGAAGGTGATGTGGTGACTGTAGTGGCAAAATTAGATGAGACATGAGCTACCTGTATAGTAATGTTGGTGCTAGTAGCTGCCAGAAGAGAGTGAGAAGAAGCTGCTTCAGTTTAAGAAGCTATGGCATGTACCAGTGGGAGAACTGCTGGTTTTGGTGGTGGAAGAGAATGTGGCCACTGAACCTGACAGAAAACCATGTGGAGGCAGTTCCAATGTGGTCCGACGGTTCTTCTCTGTATTCATGGCTGTGTTTTGTGCGAGTTCTGAGTCTAAGCGTGAAAGTTCTGGTCGCCTCACATTATGTTTGTGGGAGTTGGACAGAGTTACGAGATATTCACTTTCATGAAGGGAATAATGACATTTTGCACTAGTTTTCGAACATGGACATGATGATAGGTTATAGGACTACTCTCAAGCTTTCCAACGCACCAAACTGTGTGTGATTTGGTTAACCTAGCTCCCACTAAATCAGCCGAATTGCGGCACACCAATCCAACTGCTCAGTTAGCGACACACGTGGTGCCCGCCCGCCGAGGCGCTCTTGCATATCAAGGACCCATCAAAGTGCCCTTCTCGAGGCCCAGATGTCCCTACAGGTATGGGCAGTTCCCCTTGTACTTTTGGGGTGAATTTTGATGAGTTAATCATAGTGTTTGGTGATGGGGATTGACGTGGTTCAAAACCTGTCCGTGGACCTGCAGTTGGAGTTTTGACCAAGTCCATGAGTAACAAACTGTGCTATCCAGTTTCAGACTCCGGGCCGGGATTTTGGCCAAGTATCCAAGTAACAACCTGTACAACTGCCTCAGGCGGATTATCCACCGGAACAACTCGGCAATATTCCGGGGATTATTTGTCATATGCACATTTGTTATTCATTCCAGCAGATTTTCTACCGGCAGTCGAATCGCGGCTAACTCTCCGAGCCACTATGCACACCCCAACTTTGGAAGCTCATATCTCCCTCATTACTTGTCCGCCAATTCAAGTTGCACCGGATTCAACAATTCGTCAAATTGTAGGTACTTCAATCAAGCCTAGATTTGGAGCACTCTCTAGAGAACTAGAGCCAAATACGAGGATTTTGCCCCCTCCAGTGGCTTGTTGACGCCTCCTGGGGCCACAGCCGAGAGTGCAAAGGGGAAAAATGCAACATTCTCCCCATTGTACTTTCCATGCCCGATGCTCCTGCATTTTCTTGCCAATCTTCCGCTGCATCTTCGAGCTCTTCACAGCCGGTCAACCCAAGTCCGGCCACGCTCATGACGTGCCAATCCACTGGTTGCGCTTTGGTCAAGCAATTTGCAAGCAGGTTTGCGTGCTACAGTGATGCAGCACCACCTGTCCCTTATGCACCATGTCCCATGCATAATGGTAATGCACATCAACATGATTTATCCTCCCGTGCTACGTCGGTTTTTTGGTCAGCGAGATAGCGCCGGTGTTNACGATGGTGTACATGAGGCTACCCACCGCCGATTGGTAGGGAACTCCTGCTCTTCTTTTTGTTTATGTTGTCATTGCTGCACTTGGTTTACAGGCCGTGTAGAATGGATTGCCAACTGGTTTGTCATCCTCCATGTTGAACCGCTTCAGCACCTTGGCCACGTATTTGGCCTGCCCCAGCTCACGCATGCGCATCCTCCGGTTCCTTGTGATTCTCACCCCGAGGTAGTACTCCAGCTTCTCCATGTCCAACATCTGGAATCTGCTGCTCAGCTGCTCTTTCAACCGCTGTAGGCCTGGCAAGTCCGCCAAGCACAAAATCAGGTTGTCCACAGAGAGTGTAATGATCTAGTGGAGCTGCTTGTCGTGGCGCACGTACAAATTGTGATCCGAATCACAACGCTTGAATCGGATTTGTACCATGAAGATGTCCATCTGTTGGTACCAACACCTGGGTGATTGTTTTACAAGGACTCCCACAACTTTCACACCTTGCCCTCCGGTGCCTCACCTCCCTCCGGCACCTCAATGTAGATCTCTTTGTCTATGGTGCCATTGAGGAAGGCCTCTTTACATCCATTTGATGGAGCTCCATGTCCTTTGCGGCTGCCATCATAATGATCACCTGGAATCTTGTGAACTTGGCGACGGGAGTAAGTTTCTCATCGTAGCGCTTTCCTTTACAATTTAAGTATCTCTTTTCCACTAGCCACACCTTGTATTTGTTAACCACACCTTCCTTTGCAAAATTTGTCTTGAATATCCACTTTGAGCCGATGACCTTGGCATCTTTTGGCCTCTCAACCAGCTCCCACATGTCCTTTTCCATGATGGACGCCAGCTCCAATTTCATGACTGCGTCCATTGCGCCCCTTCGAACCATGTAAGCACCTCTTGCACAGTTGTTGACTCCGTTGATACAGTCAGCATGCATCACGTCATGTCAATCCATGTACATGTACCTATGTTGAAGAATTCCCCGCTCTTCACTGCCTCCTGTTGCAGAGCGGCAGTTTCAGTGGCATCTCATCGCTTTGCTTCAATTCCTCCAACTCTGCATGCTCTTGTGAATCATTAACCGGAAAGCTCCCTGAGGATCTCTTCCACTCTGGCAAAACATCACCCGTACATGTGGCACGTCCAGTGGTTTTACCACCCACGCCCGATGCATACTCCGCAGTGGATGTGGCACCCTTTCTGCAACATCAACTGGATGCTTCCTGTGGATTTCGTCATTAGCTTGATTTTCATTGGAGTCCTCCACGTCAACTGCCACCTCTGGTGCACCGCCGTGCTCCGATGCTACATCCTGGCATCCGCGGGCTCCTTCTTGTAGTCTAGGAGCTAGAACCACTCCCTTGTCTTTGGAGATTCCATGAGGTCCACTTCGTTACTGCTGACGTAACTCTGCTACTTGTTGAACTCGACGTGTCAGCTGCGGATTACCTCCTACTTGCACATGTCGTAGAGCCGGCACGCCTTATGCACGCTCTTTTAGCATAGGAAGAGATACAACTTTACCCATGGCTCTAGCTTGCTATTCCGCCGCTATGTAGTCTGCACTATCACGTGCGCCTTGTACCCAAAAACTTTCAGGTATGCCACAATTGGATTGCGACGTCTTCCAGCCGCTCTCCCCCTTGGGAGAGCACCCTATTGGGATGAGATTGATGGTGTAGATCGCCATATGCATAGCTTCTACCCAAATGTTTTGTGGCAATTTCACATCCACCAACATGGTTTTTACCATGTACAGCAACGTCTGGTTTGCCTGCTCCGCCATGCCATGAGATTGAGGCAGATACGACGTTCTGTTTCCCATTTTATGTCCCACTACTTCAGCCACCCTGTTCAGCCCACATACTCTCCGCCATTGACACTGCGTAATGCTCTGATCTTCCGGCCAGTCTGCCTCTCCGCCGCGGCGACGTACTCCTTTAGCCGGTCCAAGACCTCACCTTTTTGCATCATGAAGTACACGTAGAGTTTTCTGATGTAGTCATTTATGAAGGTGACAAAGCAATGTCTGCCACTGTTTGACGCTGTCTTTAATGTACCGCACATATTGCTGTGCACGACCTCCAACAGGATCAAGGCACTATTCACGTTCTCGTTGAACGGTTTCCCTCGTCCCATGCCCAAAATGCAAGAGTCACACTTTCTTTATGTTGCTGCATCCGTCTCTTCCGCACCATTGATAACAAGGCCGCATACCGATTTGCACTTCGCCATCTCCTTCACGATTGCCGGTTAGGAATGTCCTCGTTGTCAATGCCAGATCTCCAGATCAGCTCCCCCTCCTTTAGCCAGGTTGACCGTGCGTTCCTACAAGTCCGCTGAATCTGTCGCCGCGGGGATCACCTTGGTCTCACGATGTAGAGACCTCCTTTGCGCTTAGCCACTAGCACGGTCTCACCGCCACCGTCCTTCCACACGACTGACCCATTTTTCCTGAAGAGCAACGTGTACCCCTTATCTGTCAAGCGGCTGACACTTGGAATGTCAGCCAAGCCAGGTTTGTGATGCACGTCCTTAATGA
>SZWC01016712.1:35348-45438 GCA_023375785.1 Penium margaritaceum
GTAAAGGTGGTTTGCGATGCCGGTAACTTCTATTTCCAAGAAAGTGGTTAGACACATAGCATCTGCTCTAGCGGATGCATTCATTTTTCCAGATGCGAGTGAACACCATGGCATAGATGACGCATTTGAGGTGGCACCTTCCCCAGTGATTGCACCTCGGACAAAATGATGTTTCATTTCATGATGGGGCTCAAACTCATCCGCGCCCATGCCTCATGTCTGCCAAGAAACCTGTCAACAACCATACTTGTGACTCTGCTCAACCACACAGCCACATGCATGCCCATGCTCATCACCACGCGCTTCAACTGCGCATCACCGCCGCAGTCTTCACTGCACCCACACTGCATGACATCTCGCACTCACGCATCCTGGTTGCCCCCTCGAGCTCGATCGCACAGGCAAAAACGCATTGGACGCTGAGACACTGCCCATGCCAACAGGCAAAATCCATGAGCCATTCCCATTCCCATTCACTCGACAAATGCACGATATCCACAGCGCGTATCCGCCACATCCATAACATTCACAGCATTTACAATACCTCCTTCGGTCGGTTTGGAGCAACGATAACAGCATCCACACACGCCCAACAGCCCTCGCCCCACGCAGGCGGCACCTCACCTTGTACTTGGGGCGCAAGATGTTGCGCACAGTGGTGGCCCAGCGCGGCCAGCCACGGCGGCGGAATATGCGCGATGCCTGCTGCACCCAGAAGTCCGCCACCTGCGCCGCGCTCAATGCCGGACGCCCTTGCTCGCCCGCCCGCGCTGACGGCGCCGTCAGCATCAGCGCCAGCAGCCCGCCCCCACTCGTGCCTGCAGCCACAGCACCACAGCACTGCACGTGGTGAGCGGGATCCACTCGCGCACAAACGGAACGGTGGAAGGGGGCGCTGGAATTTTTTTTTCTTGCGGAGATTCTGGTCAAATGTCTCTGTCAGTGCAACAAAGTGCCCTCTCCATTGGGCAAGGACTCGGTTGAGCCCGTGGGACCAACCAGCACGCGCTGTACTCGACGCACTTGGCCGGCCGGTCCCACTGGCCGTATCCTTGGAAGTCCAGGCTGCATCTCCTGCTTGCAGAGGATCATGCCTCTCCGGCCCACGTCACCGCACACTCGAGCACAAAAATGCACCAGTTGGCGGCATGATGTTCTCTGGTAGCCCCTATGTCCCCCCTCCCCAACCTCCCTCCCCCAACTGAATTGAGTACGTGGACAATGTGCTGGAGAAGCTGTCGCGATGACTGTGGCCGACAGCGTTCCCTACAGCGCCACATCCTGACAGTGTTCCCTACAGCACCACATCTTGACAGACTCTGTCACAAGAGCCTCTGTCAGACAACGGCTCTCGTGCTTTCCACTGTGAGTCCTCTTCAACTGCTGGAGCGCAGACTCTATGCTGCCAGCTGGCACAGCAGCCGCAGGCGGCACTCAGGCAGCCACTTGGAAGCCGAAGTGGGCGGAAAGCTCCACGAGCTGCGAGCCATTCAGACGCTGGTGCACATGCTTCAAGCAAAGACATCATGCCATGTCATGTCATGTCATGTCATGCCATGTCATGTCATGTCATGTTTTTTTTTCTTATGTTTTTTCTCTAGATTTTTATAGATGGTCCGGGCAGAAAACACCTCCCACTGGGCTCCCTTCTGAGAGCTGCTACTTGGGCAACCGTTGATGTCATGTCATGCCATGCCATGCCATGTCATGTCATATCATGTCATGTCACACACTCGATGGGCGAGTCAAAAATCACAAAAAAGGTAACCCAAGTCAGTTACTCGCCCACTCATCCGCTGTGTCCAAACCTAGCACCGTGTCTTTCCAGCACTTCACTCCAGGTCATGACGGCCGCAGACCACGTCTTCCCAGGGCTGCGATGCACCGTCGTCAAGATCACGAAAGAAGAAAAAGTGTGCATGCTCTTTCTGCGCCCTCGCGGGGGCTCAACCTCACCCCACTCCCCATCACCATCTCACAACGCGGGAGCACCCAAGCGACTATCGTCAGCCAGATGGCCACTTTTTCTTTGTGGTTTTTGCAGATGGCCCTGGTCACTGGGCCCAGCCCTGGCTGGCGCCTGTGGCTCCACCAGCCATGAGGCCTGTCCCTCAGTTCAAGAACCCCAACCCACCAGCCATGAGGTCGAAGAAGTCTGCGAGTCGTACGTTGGGGTTGCCTGTCTTGGCCTGCAGGAGGGATTCGAGGTGCACGCACAGCTGCGCGGGGATGGTGTCACGCACGCCACCGCCGTCCACGCACAGCACCGCCAGCTTGCCGCCAGGCCTGGGGCTGGGAGGAGCCATGCCCTGCTGCACCACAGCAGCGGGCGGGGACTTCACACAACCGTCGCCACCATGCCTTCCTCTGGCACGGGTCGTCCGGCCTTGCCTGTGGTGGAAATGTGGGCGGTGGGGCCGCAGGCCGAAGCCATGGTGGAGGTGCTGCTGCTGCTGCTCTTGCTGCCGCTGCTCCTGCGGCTGCTGCTCCTGCGGCTGCTGCCAGTGCTGCTGCTGCTCCTGCTGGTGGTGGTTTTGCTGGAGGAGGCGGCGGTTGTGTTGGCCATGGGCAAGACAGGGCAAGCAGTCATCAGGGTCCTCACGTGCGGCAATGTTACGGTCGTCACCAAGGTGATGCCGCATGAGCGAGCCCCGCAACCGCCTGCCCCACCTCTTCAGAAACGACGGCGAGCTCTGCTGCTCACCATTCAGCTCTCGCTGCCCTTCCTGCTGTCCCTGCTCCTGCTCTCTGCTCCTCATTCCCCCTCCGTCCTCTTCTGATCCACGCAACCCCTCTCCTCCAGCATCCGACGTTCCACCTGCCGCTGCTGTCGCTGACTCTGGTTGTGCGGCTGTTGCCTCTGCTGCCTCCGGATGAGGTGCTGCCACTGAAGCTCTCGGAGATATTAATGGTGGTGTTGCTCCTGCTGCTGCTTCCTCTCCTGTTTCTGTGGCTACTCCTGTTGATGCTTCTGTCGCAACACGCGTTTGAGGTGCCAGAGGCATCGCTGCCTTGGATGCCATGGCTGTTGGCAGAAGCCTGCTGGCAGTGACTCTCTGCACCTACTTTGATTCTCCCTCGTCCTCGTGTGCCTTCAAGATCACAACTTTGCCCCACCGATTTACTAGTGGAGCTGCACTGCACCACACGACACAACACCGCACCACACTGCACCGCACCACACCGCACCGCACCGAACCGGACTGCACAGCACTGCGTCTCTGCTGTTGGGGTTTCCGCATCTGCTGGCCTGTGGCAGAGGGGGACGTGTGCTTCCTCCTCCGTCCGAGGAACGGCTGCACTGCACTGCACGTTGTGCGNNNGCTCCTACTTCGATTCTCCCTCCTCCTCGTGTGCCTTCAAGATCACAACTTTGCCCCACCGATTTACTAGTGGAGCTGCACTGCACCACACGACACAACACCGCACCACACTGCACCGCACCACACCGCACCGCACCGAACCGGACTGCACAGCACTGCGTCTCTGCTGTTGGGGTTTCCGCATCTGCTGGCCTGTGGCAGAGGGGGACGTGTGCTTCCTCCTCCGTCCGAGGAACGGCTGCACTGCACTGCACGTTGTGCGCGCTGCAGAGTGCGCACCAGATGAAGCCGAATCGGCACCTGATTTTTTATTCAAATGAGTTTTGGGGATGACCAGTTGGGCGCTACATGTTTCTTGATCAGAATCGTTTTGAAAGCGTTCCTCTTTGCCCTGTGAAGCTTCGAGGAAGGCGGAGGATGCGGCGCACGTGCAGCACTGTTGCAGTGCGTCAGTCTCGCGAAGACTGAGGCGTCGGCGTCCTCTTTACTCACGCAAACTTAGCTGTGACAATACGTTTGCAACGTCACCGAACGCAACGCAGACGGACAACGGCTAGCGCGTGGGTTTCGCTCGGCCCTGCCCTTCACGCCTCGTCTTGCGCTGGCTCCGCTGAACATGGCTCGACGTGGTGCCACGGCTGAACCCGCCGCCGTCGACCAGGCGGCGGCGATCAAGCGCAAGGAAGCGAAACTGGCCGCGGGCATCGTGAGTGGCATCATGTGCCGTCGCGCCACACGTGGACATGCGTCTGAGAGCTGCCATGGCGCAGCAGTGCATGGCGCATGGGGATTTCTCCGATGGACACGTGCTCCGCGCTGGGACAGGTGCGGTTGTGTGGTGGTGTCGCCGACCCACGACTCTCTCCTGCCGCAGGAGTCGTGCGTGCCCTGCCGAGGGAAAGGTGGGAGAAGGTGGCGCCGATGTTTCACCTCTGTGGCACCACGTCCGGACGCGCGTCGCGGAAACCGAAATGGTCAAGTCCCGATTGAGCGCGCATGCGGAGACCCGAACAGGACCCTATGAGTAGTTGAGCATTTTTGCCCGAAGCTAGCCGACTCGGGAAATTAGGCCAATTATCCATGCTCTCCGTATCTTTCCCCTCCATGATGTTTGAGTTACGCCAAGAGCAACGTCCGTGGATCACAGGGACGAGGTACCCAGCAGTAGAAATTCTGCAGAATTCAGAAAAACGGATAATTTGTACAAAACAGCAAGTGTTCTTCAATGACCATTATCAAATAAGTCAAGCGCATTCATACAACGACAAAATCACAATGAGGCCTACGTCATGTGTTCAGCACACCGGCCGAGCAACGCCTGCGATGTTGCGACGTGAATGGTCTCTTTGCAAAAGCTCCGTCGACAAATCAAGGGGTTTCGCGAATATCAAGACGCCGCTCAATCGTGAAGTGGACCCAACACTATCGAAACAGTTGGTTTGTGGCTTCCACATGTCACGAGCGACGACGCGATGATTATCCGTATATCCATCCGTACGGAGCAGTGTTAGTGGAGAGCACAACGACATGATCCATGAACCTGACGAAGCAGGCGCCAAGGCACCGACAAGTGGTGGCTCTGTGCACTAGCAGCTGCCACACAACTCCCACGACATCCCCGGTGCTTGCCAGGGTCCTTTCCAGTTTTTTGCAGACGTTAGAGTTTTCTCGGTGGACTCACTCTTGAGCCCAATCTGCATGTTTTGCATTGTCTGTCCACTGATCAATGCCGGACTTGTACTTATGACCAGTTGTAGCCTCTGGCTCAAGATTTTGCATCTCTAGGCTCAGACGGTGGTGCGTTTGGATACCTGTGCGCAGGTTTATGGCCAAAACAGTGGTTTTTGGCCCGTTTTAAGACAAATTGACACTGCGCGTGCGTCACTTGCCGTGAGCCGCAGCAGGTATTCATTTTGTGTTATTGTCGGTTGTAATCTCTCTCTGCATATGTTTCATTTATGGAAGCACATTTGACACTCTACTTGTGTCGCCTAGCAAAACCCTCGCCGTTTTGCATCCGACCTCTGTTGACGTCGCGAGCTGACTGAGCGCAGACGCCCAGTCAATGGCAAGCGTACTAAGAAGCTTCCTTGTAATTACATGTTGGTATCAGAGCAAACGAGCCACAACTCGTTGTGTTGTGCAGAAGAGACGTAGCAGCAACAGCAACAACAACAGCAGCAGTAGTGAGTGGCAGCAGCGGCAACCACCCATAGCAACAGCAGCAGCAGATCCTGGAAGGACCCACCACAACTATGGTAAAGAAGAGCGGTGGAGGCAGCAGAGACAGTGGCGGCAGTCAACAGCAACAGCAGCCGAAGCAACAGCAACCGTAGAAGCAGTAGCGGCGGGAGGTACCTGCAACAGCACTGGCTACTGGCAGCAACCGTAGCAGTAGAAGAAGCAGCAGCAGCTGCAGCCATAGCGGCGGAGGGCAACAGCCACATTAGCACCCCCAGCAGCTGCTACAGTGGCGAGCAGCTGCAGCAGCATCGGCGGAGGGAAGCAGCCTAAACAGCAGTTGTAGCAGCGGCGGCGGCTGCGAGGAGCTGCAGGTGTGTCTTCGGCGAGCAGCTGCTGTAGAAGGGTGACAGGGGTAGCAACCACACCAGCAGCGAGCAGTTGCTGCACCAGCAGTGCCGGTCAGCATCCGTAGTAGCAGCAGTGGTAGCGAGCAACTGGAACAGCAGCAACAGCAGGCAGCAACCACAGCAGTAGGAACAGCAGCGAGCAGCTGCAGTAGCGGCGGCGAGAAACGGCAACAGCAGCGATGGTGATGGTGGGCAGTTGCAACAGCGGCGGCGGCAAGCAGCATCCATAGCAGCAGCAGCAGTAACGGGCAGCTGCAGCAGTAGCGGGCAGCTGCAGCAGCAGCTGACGGCAGTAGCAGCATTTTACGGCATCAGTAGCAGTTGTCGGCAGCAGCCACAACAGCAGCTTTAGCGCTGCTTCGTCGCGTACGCTACAGGAGTGGCAGCAGCAGCACGCACAGGAGCAGGGGCAGCAGTCACGGGGGCAAGAGCAGCGAGCCCCATCGCCGTTGCAGCAGCAGGAAGCTGTCGTGCAGATTCCTACTGCAACGGCTCACCCGTGAGGGTGAGGGAAGGGCCGTTGAGCTCGTCCGCGGGCAAGCTTGCCGAGCGAGCTCGCTCCATGAGCTCGCTCGAGGTGTGGAGCAAGACCAAACCAAAGAAAAAACAAAACAAAACAAAACAAAGAAAGGGCAGGGGGTCCTCGAGTGGGGCTCCCGACAAGAACCCCAAAAGGGGCATCCAAGGAGGTGTCACCGGAAAAGAAAGGGGAAGAAGAAAAAAAAGGGGGTGGCCGGAGGTCACAGCTGTTAGTTGGTGAAAGGGACCGGTGCAGTAGCAGTAGCAACCGCAGTCGCAGCAGCACCACCAGCAGCGTTACCAACCACTGGAAGTGTGGTGGGGACCACCGCCGTCGGCGTTGACGGCGGCCATAGGCAGCAATGACAACAGCAGCAACACCAAAGGCGACTTGAGGTTACATATTACGCTAGCCACGCGATAGCAGCATACCAATAGCTTAGCAGTCGCACAGCAGCGCACCACTAGTGTGGTGCTGGCTGTCCTCGTGACGACGTCGTAGCACATCTGAGAGACTGTGCTTCGATCGCACACCACCCCGTGTGGCCTTGTGCCATCGGAAGCAAGTGCCCTATGCACTCACCCACGCCAAGCTCCGGAGATGAGCAGACTGGCGTGGCAAGGAGCGCAGCCGGCGCCGTGGTTGGCACCGGCACTGCATGCGTTGCAGACGCCACTTCCACAGTGGGAGTTGCAGCCGTGGCACACGCCTCAGGCGTCTAACGGCTTTGCCTGTTACTTCTGTGGCAATCGGCACCATGGCTGGCGCCATTGTTGCCAGCGCCACGTGGGGTGGCGACCACCCTGGATACGGTCCTACCCTTCTACTTCACCATCCGACTTCGAGACGTTTTCGGCCGACACAGTGGCACCCCTCAATGGAGCTATGGCGGTGTTGTATGCCGAGCTCCTAGGTCTGAAGAGCATGGTGCAACAGCTCACAGACCATGTGGTCTCCGAGCGGGCCGTTGCCACCATGCCGCTACAGACAATTACATCTTCCTCCTTGCCACCCTCACCTCCGTCAGTATCACCAACTATTGATTCTACGCCTCTCGACCTTAGCTCCACATCCGATGCCCTCCGCTCTGTGCTGGAATCAGTTGGAGTCATCCCGATCGTTGACCCCTCTGCTTCTGTGGTAGTCCCTTCAGCTCGGCATCGCCGCGCTCACACTTGGCACGCAAGGCAGCGGACGGCACGTTTGGCAAGACGTGCCCAGGAGGCAGCAGCAGTCGCAATAGTGGGAGACGTCTGCACGGAGATGAATCTCTCATCCCCAGTCGCAGGGTTGGTGTAACATCCATTCGCAGCTTCTACCGGTGTGTCGGTCAAGGGGGGGATGGAGTGTCCGCCAACGACCACCGGAGAGTGCAGGAGGGATGCGACGGACGGTGGTGCACAACAGGACATTCTCAGTAAGGACGAGACTTCCGAGAAGTGGTCTGACGCGGAGTCAGAGGCGGACAAGTGGTCGGACGCAAAGTTGGAGGTGGACGTAGCAATGGAGATGAGGATAAAGACGACAACCGACGCTGTAGTGACAGCGACCGATGTGGCAGGCGTGGCATTAGTAGCAGACGAGATAGTACCAGTAGTGGTGGTGACAGCTGACGCCCTTGGAGCAGACGTCCGGGCAGTGGGCGTGCCGACAGCCAACGACGTCATGGCAGTAGCAATAGTACCAGTCCCTGCTATTGACAACACGACGGTAGCGGGTGCCCTTGTTGCTACAGACACCATGATGATCGTTGCCCCTATAGTAGCCGGTACTACCACAGCAGGAGTAGACGCTCCCTTAGCCGCAGCATCAGCCATTATTGGTACACCTGCAGAGGGGGCATCCGGAGAGGAAAGAGACGTTGAGGTTGCCAGCATGTCTGCTATGGCAGTCGTCACTGCCACAATTGTTTGTGGATGTACAGTTGTCGCGTAGGGCGGAACTCGAGCAGTAGTTGATGCACCAGCAGCTGAGCGAGCTTTTGTACTCGAGCATCTACATTCCGCGCTTCACGACCAGGAGGATGTAGTGGCACGTGCAGACAGGCACCTACAGGACCTCACACTTAAGCTGCGTGCAGCGAGCACACGTTGGAACACCGTAGACACTGCGAGTCGTCGCATAGCAGCAGTAGACGTCGAGGATGTGTACACGTGCCTCGACGCTGCTGACTGGACGTTCCATGGTACAGTCTAGAGGCGTTCGGACTTGAGCCAATAGTTGGAGGACGCAATATCAGTGGATGCCTCAGCAGCGGCGGCCCATGCAGGATCACCCGTCACCATGGTCGACACTTCTGACAGCCGAGTGGCGGTTGTGTCCGCAGCATCTGTTGAGCCTGCAGCAGTCATCCCTACAGGTGCAGCTTCTGTGGAGGATGCAGAGCTAGCTACAGACCTCCGGCTCATGGCTGCACTGACCGGCATCGCTGACACCATGACGTTTCCAGCCGACGATGCAGCTACACATGTCCAAGCTACAATTCCCATACCCGAGCACCTGCGCTTCGCGGTCGACGAGCAGGAGGTAGCAGTGGCTAGAGTGGAGGCACACGTGCAGAGTCTCATGGCCGAGCTCCGGGAGGCCAGCAGCCATTGTTACACTACGGATTTTCTAGCACGACAGGCTGCCGAGGACTGTGTGGAGGATGTGCACACGTGTCTCGAGGCAGCTGAGAGGTCTCTACAGGATGCACGTCGGGGATGGGCGGACGTTCAGTAGCAGGTGGATGATTGGTTGCGCACTAGAGGTCGGGAGGATCCCCAGGATACTGTGCGGGCTCCCAATGACGGCGACGATGTCGAAGAGGCAGATTCACTTACGGATAAGGCTGCACACGAATCCACGGATTCGTGAATCCGTTTCACGAATACCGAATCCGGATCCGGATTCACGAATCCGGATCCAGGTTCAGGTCTCATTTGGGTATTCGCGAATCCTCGTGCGAATCCCGGGGGGGGGGAGGGAGGATATTCGGTTCGGGAGATCCGGTTCAACCTCTGGTCTCGCCATAGGACCGGACCGCAAATTCATATCCTCGAACTATCGAACGTGCCGCTTCGCCGCGAGCGGCGAAGCGGCACTTTCCACGGCGGAAATCTCTTCCCGCTCCCATGCTCCGTGCTTTGTGACATGTGGATGCTGGAAGTCAGATTCGCTATTTCTTTGTTTTCTATTTGTCGAGACTGAACCTACGGCTTCCTGGCTGGTCAGGAAGAGATTTGTGACCAGCCACGTGTATCAACGTAGGTACGTGAAATCGATGCACCCCAGACAATGTACATAGTCAATGCCGGTTTGGCGCCTCGAACAATCGCACATGTGGGCTAATGCCACCATTCGATCCCGAATCCGGACACTGCCTAGTCGAATACACCTCTTTCACAATGGCGGACAACGCCCCACACGTCGATGCTCCTCATGCGGATGACCAGTCCGACAGCGAGTCTGAGGAGGAGGAGCAGGAGCAGATCGGCAACAAGCACAAACGCCGTGACTCGGTTGTGTGGGGCTGTTTCAAGAAGACGTGCAACACCTCACAGCGAGCTACCTGCCTGCTCTGCACACGCCACCCCAACAACCCCGTCACCATATCGTGCAAGGATGGCGCGACGTCCGCCATGTGGAAGCATCTCCGCAAGGTCCACAAGGAACGG
>SZWC01016712.1:45485-58178 GCA_023375785.1 Penium margaritaceum
GCGACAAGCGCAAACGCCGTGACTCGGTTGTGTGGGGCTGTTTCAAGAAGACGTGCAACACCTCACAGCGAGCTACCTGCCTGCTCTGCACACGCCACCCCAACAACCCCGTCACCATATCGTGCAAGGATGGCGCGACGTCCGCCATGTGGAAGCATCTCCGCAAGCTCCACAAGGAACGGCACGCCGAGCTCAAAGCCATGGTTGTCGCGTCGCAGCTCGAAACTGCCTGTACCGCCGTCGCTGCTGCCGACGCCGACGCTGCTGCAGCTAATCCGGAGAATGCGTCGGTGTCCAGGGGAGCAGCAGGTGTCGGGCTTGTCTTCAAGAAAAAGTACCTGTACAGCTTGCTGTGGAAGCACTTGGTCGACAAAAATTTGTCCTTCGCGTCCATGGACTCGTTCTGGCTGGCAAGGGCATTCGCGCACGCCCACCCTGCTGCTGCGCTCTCGGGGCGCATGACGTTCGCCAGGCTCATCCGGGTGGCTGCACCTGCCTACCGTGAGCGAATCAAAACAGTCTTGGGTGCGGTGACCAGCGGCATCAGCTTCACAACGGACGGCTGGAAAGCCGAGAACAACACAAAGTATCTCGGCCTAACCGCGCACTGGATCGACACGAACTACAAGGTGCGGGCCATCGCGTTGTCATTCCCGGCCATCTCGCGTGGAGCTACCGCAGAGAACCTCTACAACCTCCTGAAAACCGCGCTACAGCAGTGGGGCTTGTGGGACAGAATGTTCTGTCTCACGGTGGGCAATGAGTCTACCAACGACTCGATGATCGACGCCTACCTCATCCCGCACAACGACTCGTTCCAGAAGGCCGGGCACATCCGGTGCCTCGGCCACGTCATCAACCTCGCGGTGGGCGACTTGCTGAAGCAGCCGCGGATCGCTGCCATCCTTTCCCAAGTCCGCGCCATCGCGGTCTTTGTCACTAGAACGCCAACGAGAGAGGAGTCGCTGTCCGAGGCGGTGAAGGACGCGGGTTTGAAGTACCTCTCACTCCACCTGGATACCGAGACCAGGTGGAACAGCGCGCTTGACATGTGCGCGCACGTCATCGGCATCAAGGATGTGCTGGAGACGTGGCTTGAGGAGTTCGGCCGTGACAGCGCTCACCTCCGTCCCACTTTCGACGACTGGCAGCTCATCGCGCAGGTGACGGTGATCCTCAAGCCGTTCAAAAGTTTTACCAACGACATTTCCGGCTCCACCTACCCAACTCTGTCTCTCGTCATCCCCTTCTACTCCTCCCTCCTGGAGAAGATGAACAGGTGGCTGGTGAAGGCGCTGGCGGCAGAGAGGAAGAGCAAGCGCAGAGGCAACGCCGGGCAGCTGGACTGCAAGGAGGAGCTGCTGTTGGAGCTGAAACCAGGCATTGTTGCAGTCATTGCAAAGCTTGACAAGTACGTCAAGCTTTGCACTAATCGACACGTGCTGGCGACAGCTTGTGACCCACGGTTCCGTCTCGGATTCTACGAGCGCATCCACCCGAAGATGGGCATCAGCACTCCGGCCGAACTGTAGCTCAAAGTTGTTGACTTGCTGCGGTCATACTACGACACTGTCGTTCAGAACCGAGAGGAAGCAGAGGCCAAGGCTGCTGCACTCGCAGCAGCAACTGCCATAGCTGCTACGCAGACGTCTCAGTCCCATGGAGAGAGTGCTGCAGCAGCATCGTCGTCTGCCACAACTTCAGCCGGTATGCTGCATATTCTCATTTTGCAATACCGCATTGGTCCATGAATCATTGTTTTCCAGTCCCTCACTCAGAACCTGTCGTCTTGCAGCCAACACAGAAAGTGAGGGAGGCGGGACTGCTGGTGGACCACCACAGCCACGTCGAAGTGAGCGGATCTGCCAGAGTGAAGAGGCCACCATGCTGGAAGCAGATTTGGAGGACGCAGCCGCAGACATGTTCGCCGAGCCGGAGGCCCCCCAAGTGCAGGTCACAGCGAGCACGTTGGAGTTGGAGGTTCAGAGCTGGGAAAAGGAAGTGAAGAAGGGCCGTCGGTGCGACATCCTCAAGTACATGAAGAAGCACAAGAAGGCGTTCCCAACTTTTCACCTGGCGGCACTAGACCTCTTTGCTGGTATTGCCACTGTTTTTTCCTACGTCTTGTAATCCCCCAATTCTTCCATTATGTGGTACTCACTGTCCTCTTTCCTGCTTGCAGTTCCAGCGACAAGTACGCCATCAGAGCGCCTGTTTTCTCTCGGCCGACACATCATCACTGATTTTTGGCAGTCACTCATCGACCTCACCATCGAAAACCTCATGCTTCTAAAGTCATGGGTGAATGACCCTCAGCTTGCACATTTCCCAGTGGCTCCCAATGGGGATGTAGCACCAGAGCTTGAAGAGGAAGAGAAGCGTGTCAACCTCCACCGTCGTGCGGCACAGGTGGCTGAGTAGGAGATGGAAGATGAAGGGGATGAGGGACTGGATGATGAAGATGATGCAGGCACTGCAGCAGAAAGTGATGAGGGCAATGGAGATGCTTAGATGTAGTCTGCAGCTGCAAGCATACCGTCATGCAAATAGACATGGTGGTGAATGGGGGCAGGCATGACGTCATGCTACATGTCTAGTAGTTAGGCCAGGCATGCTGCCATGCAGGTTGTCATGTATTAGGGCAGGCATGCCGATGCAATGGTCATGTTTTGAGTGTGTGTCTCATGTGAACCATGTAAAGCTTTCCACCTAACCTCCACATAATGTAAACGACAATGAATGATTGAAATGCATGCTTGCAAATGGGAACAATTTCTGAAATCTAACTGACTTGCCACAAGCTATGCTCCAACAAAGTGTTAGTGCTCAAACTTTAACGAGACAAGTCAGATTCGTCCTGGATTCGGGAATCCATGGGGACTCGCGAATCCAGGACTTGGATTCGTGAATCCGAATCCAAGACAGGATTCGGTGTCACGAATCTGAATCCACCCTCAGATTCACGAACCGGATTCGGTGTGCAGCCTTACTTACGGATGCCGACGTCCGACCAGCAATCGACAGTCGAGTGAGACGTGTGTCAACAGCAGTCAGTACCTCTATGGTGGTACCTCTTGCAGATGTAGATGTTACAGATGCCGACACATTGTCTGGTGTCGACGCCCTGCCTGCAGCTGGCGGCCAAGCGACAGACGATTTGACAGCTGACCAACGCGATGAGGTGGCGAGGCTGCAGGAGGCCGTGGCTCAGGCCGACGCGTACACGATCGAGGTCCACTGTCAGGCTCGTTCCACGACTGACCGCCTACATGTTGTAGATGCAGCCGCCCGACCGACAGCCGCAGCAGAGCTTGATGAGCTGTACACACGTCTCGACGATGCAGAGTCTGCATGGCGATGTGCAGCTCCGCAACTGGCAGGCATACAGCAGGTGATGCAGTTGGAGGAGGCGCTCAGCGCTACACCAGTCACGGCAGTAGGTGATGACAGCAGTGACGACTACGATAACGACGACGATGACAGCAACGATGACGACGACAGCGACGATGGCACTCCGGGGTGAGGCTATGTGGGAGCACATCCGACCAGCATCATTGCCACCGTTACTGTTGTCTTGCAGGGGTGTGTGGCCATGGGGGAGCCAGCCTCTGCAGCCTAGAGGGGGGTATTGGTGTGTGGGCTTTGGCCTGACACCCTTCTGAGGACATCGTGGTTAGTTTGTGTCTGGCACGATGCTCCAGTTGAGGTTATGCTAGTCGAGACCCGTGCTCCTAGTGACTTGTACCAATGTGACGTGGAGACCCATTGCCTCCATGTGGTATGTATGTTCCATGCATGCGAGCAGGTGTGGTCCAGGCCCGGAATTCGGAGACCTGTTCCGAAGGTCTTGAGGAGAGCTTGTTTCTTTGTACCTCTTGTGTGATGTTTGGCACGTGGGTGTGTGGATTATGTGTTGCACGGTCAAGACCCAGGCACTTGGTGAGTTACACCATTGTCACGAGGAGACCTTGTATTATGGTTGTTGTTTACGACAGACAGTGAGTGTAGCCCCTCATTTGTCATTTTGGTGACGGATGTGTCAGCCAGGGGGAGTGTTGGTTTGTGTGGCTTCCACCCGTCACGAGCGATGACGCGGTGATTATCCGTATATCCAGTACTGGTGGTACGGAGGAGTGTTAGTGGAGAGCACGACAACATGATCCATGATGCGGACGTAGCTGGCGCCAGGGCACCGACGAGTGGTGGCTCCGTGCACTAGCAGCTGCCAGACAGCTGCCACGACATCCCGGGTGCTTGCCGGGGTCCTTTCCGGTTTTTCTGTAGACGCTAGAGTTTTCTCGGTGGACTCGCTCTCAAGCCCAATTTGCATGTTTTGCATTTTATGTCCATCGATCGATGCTGGACTTGTGTGTGTGACCAATTGTAGCGTCTGGTTCAAGATTCTGCATCTCTAGGCTCAGACGGTGTTGCGTTTGGATACCTGTGCACAGGTTTTTGTCCAAAACAGTGGTTTTTTGCCAGTTTTAGGACAAACTGACACTGCGTGTGCGTCACTTGCCGTGAGCCACAGCAGGTATTTATGTTGTGTTCTTGTCAGTTGTCATATCTCTCTGTATATGTTTCATTTATGGAAGCACATTTGACACTGTGCTTGTGTCGCCTAGCCAGACCCTTGCCGTTTCGCGTCCGACCTGTGTTGACGCCGCGAGTTGACTGAGCGCAGACGCCCAGTCAGTGGCAAGTGTACTAGGAAGCTTCCTGGTAATTGCATTTGAAACATCAATAAGCTTCTTCATAGTTCTATTCACCATTTTTGGAAGTGTTCCAACTTGTCATCATTTTGGCGAACAGAATATCGATGGTCGAGGCAGGTGGCCAAAATGCCCTCAGCCTAACGGCATAAAATCCTGGGGTTGACGCAGAATGGGCCACAAATGTAACGACAAAAATGCTCACTCCCTCGGTTTAGGGACTCGTGTACATTCAAGACGTAACACTTCACCCCTTTCATTCGCGCCGTCCTGTTGTGTGACCAGACGAAGGCTGATGACGACAATGATAGCCGTCCGACAGATGATTGATGTCTCGCAGGTAATCTTCACGTTCCCAGGTGTTGTGCGTGGCATTGTAGCCGTGCCACATCACCAGATATTTGATCATTCTTACATGGCGTCCATTTACGAGGATGTCTTCAATCACATGCTCCATATCCCCCTTCACTTTAATAGGAGGCGGGCGTATGACGTTTTTGTCAGGGTAATTCACGATGGATTCTTTGTCCTGCTTGAGTTTGCACTCCCTTGATCCCAAACAGTCTTAACCAGCTGGGTTCAAGTTTTGCAAAGTCCAATCTTGGAATTTCATGTTCCCTGAGCTGAATAGGATGTGACCACCAGCGCTGAACATGTTTTCCCTACAGTGTTGTTCCATTGATCACTTCAAAGTTGCTTATGTCTTTGCAAGTGTATTTTGTGTTTCTTCCCACATGCTAGAGAAATCATGTTGGTGGAGGTTGACAGCAGGAATTCTGCTCTTGCTTTGAGTTGCTAACGATATGGCGGGAAGTTAGCCGTAGACCACTTCAAAAGAAATTTTACTCATTTCAGTAGACGTTGTGGAGTTGAATGCGAGTCGGTCGGTCTGCAGCTTTGTTGCCCAATGTGTGCTGTGTGGCTCGCATGAAGTGCGTTGAAACTGTTTGAGCGTCTAATTTGTCCCCTCATTCTACTTGACGGTTTGAGGGTGGAACGCCATTGATTGTTGGATCTGACTATCGTCACACATCACTAATTCACACCAAAATGGCTAGTGAAAGGACTGTCCATGTCTCTGATGATGGCACACGGCAATTCATGCAACTGCACAGTTTGGCTTGGAAATAGAAGTGTTGTTCCTTCTGCAGCGATGGTGGTCATGGCTGGGATGAAGCACACCATTTTAGAAAAATACGTCCACCACCACAAGGATGACGTAACATCCCTCAAGAGTGGTGGGCAATCCCGTCAAGAAGTCCATGCTGATGTTGAACCATGGCTCCATCAGAACAGGGAGAGGTTCGAGTAGTCATGGCGGTTCGACGAGACTATTGCCACTAAAAAATGTCCCATCATTTGTTGAAGGCTACCACGTCGGTCTCCATCTTGTCCCACCAGCAATACTTTGCCAGCTTCTTCAATGTCTTGTCCTCACTGAAGTGTCCCACCTGGACCGGTTTTGTTGTACTCCTCCAATAGCATCCGTCGCAACTCCTTGTTTGATGGTACGACAACCTAGTGAATAAACCGATGTCTCCAGTAGGAGACATCGAACTACAACTCCGTCTTAACGTTCCCGTGAAACTCCTTGTAGCCCTTTGTGAACAACCTCGCGAGGTGCGGGTCTCATTCAACGAGTAGCGTGTTCATTCTGGCCATCAAGTCTGGTCGTTGACTCAGAGAATCCGCTGGATTTATACTTCCAATTTGTTACTTTATGTCGTAGCCAGAGTTGGACACGAGGAAATCCATCGATCAAGTTTATCAACGACTCAAATTCAGCTGAGTCTTGAGATGTTTTCGCTCATGATGGTTAGCATTCCAAGTTGCACCGCCATCTTTTGAAAACGTGCACCACTACGAGCATTTATTTCTTGTGCACCGCGTTCTTGAGTTCCGGTCCATGTAGTTTTAACAGAATGTATGCGACCGGCTATTCTCCACTTTCGTTGTCTCAAAGGAGAATGGCTCTGACTGTCCGACTGGACGTGTCGGTGTCCACGACATAGTCCATCGTTGGACCTGCCAATCTGAGGACTGGGGCCAAGGTCAAGTGTTTCTTAACAGAGTTTAACACTCATTATTTTCTTTCTCTACAACACCGCTCGGTGGTGTTAAAACTGAGATCAGAGAGAGGCGCTGACACATGGGCGCAGTCCTTTAAAAATTGACGGTAGTAATTGTAGAATCCAAAAAACATTTTGACACATCAAACGTTGGTCGGAGTCGGCGGATCAACGACTGCCTCCAAATCCCTCCGCTCCTGTGTGATTGGTCCGTCGTCGATGATGTGGAAAAAAACTCGATCTACGGTGACGGAAGTCCCACTTTAAGAGTTTTTCCGTAAACTTTCTCTCCTTTTGGAAAAATTTAGTGTGCTCCTCCATGGTGCAGCTATAGACCAAGATTTCGTTGAGATATACAACAACAAAGCCGTCGATGTATGGACGAAATCGTTATTAATCACTGTCATGAACATTGTGGGGGAGTTTTTTAGTCCAAACGGCACAACCATGAACTCAAACTTTATGTATCTGGTGTAGAATGCCTTCTTTTCAATGTACTTATCATACATGCGGATCTGATGATACTCGTTCCGTGGGTCAAATGTGGTGAAAATTCGTGCCCCGTGAAGGTGGTCAATCACATGCTTGTCTTCTCAGGAAAGAGGCTAGCGGTTCTCAAAAGTGATGTCGTTCAGAGCTCGTTAGTCCATGCTCATCCACATCTCTCTATTTTTCTTCTTTAACGAAAAGATAGGTACCTCATAGGGTGATGTGAAGGGTCTGATGAACCCCCGACCGAGCATCTCGTCTAGGTGGTACTTGAGTTCAGTCAGCTCATAGTCCTTCATTTGATATCCCCCCTTCACCGTCAGTATACTGTCCGATTTCAGGTCTATGTGGTAATTGAAATTTTGTTATGGAAGTAGCTCTTGGGGAAGTTTGAAAGAAAAAAAAAAATCCCTTTGAACTCCTCCACGAGTAGTGCAAACTCCTCTGGAACGGATGTGCACTTGTCAAGTGTTGAGGGCGATGTGGTCACCATTGCTACCACGATTTCTTTCTACTTCCCCTGCCTCCAAGTGGACTATCCACACTTGAGCTTCACGTTGCAGGTATCTCTTGGCCACGGCGAGACTTTTGCAAATGCAGTAGCTTTCTCTACTTCTTCTACATCTATTTCTTCCTGTATCTGGCGCTGTGTTGTAGATCGCTCAACCAGAGGCAGGCGTCGTTTCTATCGTTTATGCTTACATAGATGGATCTGTTTCTCCATTCTACCAACGGATTGTGCCGGTATAGGAAATCACATCTGACGAAGATTTCATGATTGCTCATTTGACAAGTTCTCCCAACCGTTACATTGTATTGATCTCCGATTGCCATTGGAGAGGTTTGCACAGTCGATGGATCTACATTCATCCGCAATTTTTTTCCTTCAAACCAAGCTTCTGCACCATGTCATTACATACAAAGTTACAAAAAGCACCTCCTTCGAGTAGTTCCCATACCGTTCTATATCTTGTATAAGCCATCAGTTGTACTCGTAGCAGTATCTCCGGTTGTTTGGCCTTGTACCTCGTGTCAAACTTTGTCGTCTCAAGAATCCTCGTCTTCGAAAATGTGAGCTGCTCAGATGGGCAATTGGTCGGCGCCGATGTTTCCGACCGGATAAGATTCCACCGTCTACTCCTGACCTTTGTCATTTCCTGATTCCTCATTCTTTTCTTTGCCACCCCCCCCCCCCCCTTGGTCTGTTGCTATAATTTGAACACTCACGCAAGATGTGCCTCAGCTTCTTGCAAGTCCAACAAAGCCATTGATTTTGCTGATCAACAACGTCAATCTCCATTGGAGAAGAGGTGTCTGTCAACTGTGACTTCACTCCGCTACGATGAAAACTGTGGCCTGGGAGCGTTGTAGTCCATGCTGTCAATACAATCGGCTATCGGAATCATTCTCATAAGGTCATATCGGATGCCAAACATGGTGATTGCTTGCTGAATATCTCGCTTGACGCCCTTGTAGTAGAAAAAGAGTTCATTGAGGGCAATGTCGCTGTCGGTGATGATTTTGCAAAAAACCACGTGTGCTCTGCCACGTTGGACTGCTCATGCAAGCATTGAAGATTGTACTATGCATCAGACTTCTCGTTCATCTTTCCAGAGTGGGCAAGTGTGGCGCGCACAAATTCATTCGTATTCTCAGGTGGAGTCAAGAAGTGGTTCCAAATCGGATTGATCTACTCGAGAGGTAAAACATCTACGGCCAATGATACACGAGTGGTCTTGTGAGCCCTTGATCTAGCTCCGCCGGTCTCCCACTCTCGTTGGATGGTCTTGGTATGCTAAAGTGAGGCTGCCAGGTCAAGTTTCTTCTTATTGTTGACCCCAATGGTGAATTGCACCTCCAAAGTCGCCATCCACATCCTCACCATTTGTCCCTTTAAGTTCCTAGGATCGAATGGTACTCAAATGCTCTGATCCTTCAGTGCATCTTGCATGCACAAATTCCGTAGTTTCTCTTTCACCGAATTGAGCTGTTGGAGTAGATGGCCATTGAGGCTCTTGAGTCTCGACATTTTTTTGTATAGGTCTTTGTTGATGCAAGCTTATCGACCGGTGTGTCCCATTGCGCTAGGTTTCATCATCGGGTTGGCCATCGGGATTATCGGTGTTGTGCTATTCACCACGAAAGTTTTTGCTTTTGTTTGCTTTGTGTGAAGAGCCTTGCTGTTTGCATGCTACTGATACTTCGTCGTCAAAGTCTTCATGATTTACTGCTCGTTGTTTCCAAACGTGCTCCCTCCGTTCACTGTTGTTGTGAGGTCTGTAAACTTGTAAACTGTGGGGATGTGCTGAAGACTCAAGTGAGGTTAATGAGTCAAATGTCCCTCTAGCGTCTTTTTGCTTTGATACCAAGTGTTACGCCGAGCGGACATGGGTGGTTCACTGGGATGCGGTGCGAAGAAGTAGACAATATGAGCAATTGGGATAAATGGATTATTTGTTTCAAGCATGAATTTTGTCTCAATGACAAGTTTCGTATAAGTCGAGGGCATATATGTAATGACAAGAATCATGATGGGGCCTGTGTTGCATCTTCAGCGCTCAATACAAGCGACGTGTGCGAGGTTGTGCGGTGAGTGGTCGTTTAAAAAAACTCCACTAAGAAGTCAGGAGAAATTAATAATTCTAAAGAGAGGTTCTATAAAAGTCTATTGCCTTCGTAATGTCACCCGAAATGTTTCAAGCCATCAGTACGGTTTGCAATTCCTCTGTCAACCATTCTGGAAAGTTGTCAAAGTTGTCAGGTTCTTCCAAAACGGAACACTGAAGGTTGGGAATATTGGCCAAAATACCCTTAGCGGAACTGTGTAAGAATCCGGAGGCCTTTGCGTAGTGGGCCACAAATGTTAGGACAAAAATACGCACTCGTGGAGTTTAGGGACTCATGTATGTTCAGGACATAACTATATTTTAATCTTTACTCCCAACGGAACATAGACGGTGACCATGTAGAATCTTCAAGACAGACAATGATACAAAGATTTGGAACGCTTGAATCATTTTTAGTCAGAAGCAAGTGCACTTAGATGTCAACAGTCGGAACTAAAAGTTACATATGTTAAAAAATCCAAAACTCAAATGAGGCATAATCAGGGTCTTGGACGTCAAGGTCAAGTGACGCATGTGGAGTCGTGTCGGCAGTGATCACATCAAGAATCTCCAATGAGAACTTGAGGAAATGAGAGAACCCTCTGAGAAATCTTCTTTCAGAGAGTGCACACTACCATGAACACAACTTGAAAAATGGCACTTCGATTGGTCGAGAGACGCCAAACATATGCATTGACGTTGGAACAAGTATGGGGACATGCTCTGTCCCACATGCACAAGTGGAAGCGCACAAGTCTAACCAACCGGTCAAACAATTTATGTCCGAGACATGCACGAGTCCCAAAACTCCCTCAAAAGGCCATTTCTATCATTTCATTCATAGCCCACTATCCATTGACTTCAGGATATTTACGCCAACCAGTCGAGAACATTTTTACCACTTGCCCCGCCTCTCAATGTTCTTTTTGTGAAGTTCTTGACATATTTGACCACTTTCCAAAAAGGTCATCGGAAGTGTCACAACCAATATTGATGTGTCAATACTATTGTGTTGACTTTTGGACTATGCTGGAATTTCATAAAATCGAGTCTTGATGTTTTCAAAATTCATTGACTTCTTGACGAGTTTTCTCGAAACAACGGCTCACTATGCAATGTTGCATGCACCGCTCAAATCAACCACCCAAGACCCAAGATACGCCTCATTCCGTGTCTCGTTACTTTATGTATGCGCTTGATACATCAGACACTTGTCATCGAAATACACTTGCTGCTAGTTATAATCTATCCAAGTGTCCCCATTCCTCGAAACCTGTTCCCACACCTCATCCCTATGAACCATCCACTATTCCTGGCGAAACACTTGGTATCAAAGGGCAACCGTGTTGGAGGGGCAGGTGACACATTAACTACGAGAAAACCTCACACAAGCCATAAGTGCATCTCCACCATCCGAAGATTTGCAGGCCACATAGCGACGGTGATGAATAGAGGGAGTGCACCAGGCAAGGAGTAGCAGTATACACTGAAGGCTTTGGCAATGGATGATTAGTATTACGCGACGCTCTCTTGACAATCAAGGCAGCAAGAACAGCTTTTGTGGCGAATGACACGACACAGGTGACCCGAAGATCAACCCAGCGACGGACCCCTCGGGCTCAGCGAACCCTTCACCTCCGTCGTTGCCTGCCGAGATGACACCTCGCACGATGGGAGGCACCCAACGAGAGGCTCGCATCAACAAAAACCTATACTAGAAACTTTCGTGACTCCAAAGCATCAACACCCTTCTGCTCCAACAACTGAACACGGCAATGGAGGAGCTTCAAAATGCGCACGCGCAAGAAGGAGTACTCACCGAGAGATTTTTTTACTCTTGAACAAGCCCCATATTTGACCAGCCTTTCCTTAGTCATTTGATTCTCCAATCTCCAAAGGACTGACCGTTCGGATGTGGCATAACAGTTTTGAAGTATACTTCAACACTGTTGGGGTCAATAACGATGGAGGGAAAATTGATCTCTCAGCCTAGCTCTTGCGTGGCACATCCTTACGTTGGTGGTCTGATCTAAAGATCATCCGACGACAATAGGCGACCGGCGGAGTTGGATAAAGAGCTCTCGTGGCTGCTCTCACATCGTCAAACATAGGCATTCTACCTCTCAATTAGATCATTTTAATGAGGCAGGACTCAATAATTCCACCAAAAAGCTGAACTTTGTGTGTGCTCAAGTTGCCTACATTCAAAAAATGAACGAGAAGTCTATCACACTATACAAGCTTTAACAAACGCATCAGCATTCTAGCATGGAATAATACACGTGATGCTTTGTATAATTATCACCAGCATTGACTTTGATCTCAGGAAAACGATATGTTTCTACCATAGTAATGGCCTCAAGCACGACATCAGGCGAGCAGTCGCCAGATTCCGCATCTGAGAAGACCTTTTGCAAAAAAGCGTAGCAACTGATCGTATCGACAGTACCAACTATAACACTTGGACATTGGAATCCCACGATTGGCGACCCCAAGCCATAGTTTTCATTGTGGCATAGGAAATTCACATCTCGTGTGACTATCAAAAATGGAAGCAATAGGCAAAAGGTTGAGGAGGTGTCACAGAGAAAAAATGAGGAGTCAAAAAATAGGGTAGGAGTAGACGTTGAACCTCTCGTCCTGTCGGAAAAATCTAGGTTGATTTATTGCCCATTTGAATGGCCATAGAATATTTCCTAAAACCAGATATTTTAACAAAGGCTGTGTGGATGACCAGCTGGCAATAGTGCTACAAGTACAATCGAGGGATTGTCCAAGTCATAGAGCGGTACATACACTACGAGATGAAGGAGCTTC
>SZWC01016713.1:0-10000 GCA_023375785.1 Penium margaritaceum
ATATGTATATGTATATGTATATGTATATGTATATGTATATGTATATGTATATGTATATGTATATGTATATGTATATGTATATGTATATGTATATGTATATGTATATGTATATGTATAAGTATATGTCAATGTGTGTGTCATTTATAAACTATATATGTGTGTTATTTATATACACTTACATCCACACCTAGCTACTACTATGGAAGTGGATTTCTATTTCTATAATTTGAAGTTGAGTGTTAGCTTTCCTCTGTGCACATTTCTTTTTTATAGCTATAAGATGTTTGATGGAATTTATAGATACTCCCAATCATATGTATGTGCACATGTATACTTGAATGTGTATATATGTGTATGTAGATGTATATTTATAAGTATATATATGTAAATGTATATGTATATGTTTTTTTATATGTATATTTGTTTGTATATGTATATGTGTGTGTCATTTATAAAGTATAAATGACTCTTCATAGGTATATGAATATGTATATGTATATGTATATGTATATGTATATGTATATGTATATGTATATGTATATGTATATGTATATGTATATGTATATGTATATGTGTATGTATATGTATATTTATATGTATATGTATATGTATATGTATATGTATATGTATATGTATATGTATATGTATATGCATATGCATATGCATATGTATATGTATATGTATATGTATATGTATATGGATATGTATATGTATATTTATATGTATATTTATATGTATATGTTTATGTATATGTATATGTATATGTATATGTATATGTATATGTATATGTATATTTATATGTATATGTATATGTATATGTATATGTATATGTATATGTATATGTATATGTATGTGTATATGTATATGTATATGTATATGTATATGTATATGTATATGTATATGTATATGTATATGTATATGTATGTGTATGTGTATATGTATATGTATATGTATATGTATATGTATATGTATATGTATATGTATATGTATATGGATATGTATATGTATATGTTTATGTATATGTATATGTATGTGTATATGTTTATGTATATGTATATGTGTCCGTACATGTAAATGTAAATTTATATGTGTATGTATATGTATATGCATATGTATATGTTTATGTATATGTTTATTTATTTGTATATGTATATGAATATGCATATGTTGTTTCACACATTTAATTATAAAAATACATATATGAACATAGTTATCATGTTAACATGAGTTGTTTCGTTTTATAAAGGAAGAACATGTTTTTATGTTGCTGTTTGTTATACATTTTTGTTAAAGGTATGTCCCTTAACCATAAGTTTCATTAATTGTTAGTTACAGTTTCATCAATGAAGAATCTATTGAAGAATTCATGCCAGTTGAAATTTACCAGTGGAAGTAAGTTTTGTTTTGTTATAATTCGAAATGGAAGGTTGTGCATGTTGTTTCCTCAAATAATGTTCATTTCAAGTACATAACTGAATTGAACTTTGATGGAGAAGATTAAAAATTATGCAATACAACGCCCGATTGTCACGATTGATTGACATGTTAGCAGAATAGTTCATTTAAATACTTCTATTTTCTCTTGACAGATTACGTCTGTGGTGGTTTGCAGACTGTCTCAAGTTCGACCTCGTTTTGTTTCCCTCTCTGGAAATTCTTTTCTGTCTCATAGTGCCCAATCGTTCAATGTCCCGTGTCTTTTTCTCTGTTTGTGTCATTCACCGCATTGTTTTCACAAAGTCATGATCGGGGTTTGCTATTCCTTAGTTTCTCACGCTGATATCGCATCCCGAACACCAAAATAAAGGAACCTTATCCATGTTGCGATCTATAAACCACCCTGTTGTCTTTTTGTTGCGGTTAGCAAAACCCAAGTATGTCTTCTCTGCTACATTATCCACAGTGTTAGGATGTGACGACCTGAAATATCTCGTCAGAAACTTTGTCCAAATGTCGTCAGGATGTTGTTCCACTGTTAGATCATTCAATTCAACAACATGAATTGTCCGTGGAGGTCCAATATATGAGATATTCTTATTTGTGGATCATGAAGCTTAGAACTGTTGGACAGTAGCAGCCGATTAATCAAAACCTCGGACGTTGTTCAGTTTTCCTGGTTCGTGACATGCGCTAGCATTCCATCGGACCTGGAAAGAGTTAATTGAAATGTCTTGTATCCAGAGAGGTCAGCAAACTGTATGACACGCAAGGCAGTATGCCTGTCAATTTCCATCGTATTAGCCGCTCATGCATGCACGTCTTCTTGTCGTCAGGCGATTGTCCCGTCTGTCTTTTAATGTGACTCGTGCCTCTGTGCCAAAACTCCATCATCCGGATCTGTGAAGCAATCAAAAAACATAATACTCTATCTAACTATCTATCCATCTATCTCGTTGGCTTCAATCCGATCGTTCCTGAAAAATGGGATACGTCTGCCGATAGCTGACTGGTTATCTTTTTTCCGTTCCAGAGGGCTAAACCATATCATTATACAATTGTGTTTTGAAAAGTGAGACAAAAACTATCATATGTCTGAAGAGAATGCTTGAACAAATGAGGTTTTCAGTAGTTATCACAGAATGTTTGATATTCCATCTTGGAATACGTTGTAATGCTGAACCCTCATAAAATATATTGTTACATGATGAGTTAATAAATTCTTTCGACTCTTAGAAAATGTACAACAGTAAAAAAGAAATATAAAAAACTTACTCTTGCAACATGAACCCCTTAACGATGAACCTTTCATGCTAATGTAAAGTTCCATCCACACGATGTAGTTGAACATGTTAACTAACGCATTTAAGAAATGATGAAAAATGAAGTAAACCCCATACAATATCTAACAATAAAGAAGCTTTCAACAAATTGTTCACCATATATGCCCATTATGATGGTCTTTATACCAATTATTTGCCTTCCTTCAAACTTTAATCTTACTTTATCCACCCTTTAGATGGTTTCCAATGAATATAATAAAAAACTTGACTTTAATCAAAATCATATGGAACATGAGAGGTAGAAAAATCACTTTAAAGAATTTTGCAACACTTAGTTATTCCCAAGAGCTTAAACTTGAAATTTTACAGTAAAAGAAAGCAAGAACAAAATTCCATGTTTTAATGACAAAGTGATAACAACCTGAATTATCATATGTACAAAACGAAATCTGACACATTCATTTGAGAAAACATTATAAATATAGTTGTTGTACCTCAAGCTTTAGGTAACCTCCTCCGATTGTCTAGGTTTCATCCATTTAAGGAAGATTTCGTATACCCAAATCCATTAATGCTTTCCTTGACCAAACTTTAAGCTCAAACATGAATATCTAGGTTTGACGCTGAAAAAGTCGCTATAGCAAAATCTTCTTCTAAATCATTTTTAAGTATGTTCACTAACAATGGTTATTGGTGAAAATGCAAACAATCAAAGGAAAAGAGAGTAATACAAAAAGAAGAGAGACTACAGTAGGGAAGAGGGAGGGATACAGAGACAAAAAGGAAGAGAGAGAGAGAGAGAGAGAGAGAGGGAGAGAGAAATAGATAGAGAGAGAGAGAGATATGTAGAGAGAAGAAAGAAATAAAAAAGGAAAAGGATAGAGCAGTTAAGGTTAAACGGATGTCTTCAATGAAGATAGTGTTGATGATTTCAAGTATGTTGAAGATGGTGATAGCCATGAGGATTGGAGAAGTGCTAGCTTTAATGATGATCACGTAAAAGAAAATGCCTCAGTGATGAAACTGGGATTGTTGTCACTAAGGGCTATAAGAAATAAAATTATTACATTAGACATGTTAATCAAAACTCAGATGAGGATGAAGGCTATTCCATGGGAATACAGAGGGATATGAAGAGGGGGAAGGAACCTTTGGAAGGTGAAGAGTGAGTAGGATGGAGAAATAGAAGGAAAGAGAATGGGAGACAAAGTTCATTTGAAAGATAGAAAGAGATAGAAAGAGAGAGAGAGAGAGAGAGAGATAGAGAGAGAGAGATAGAGAGAGAGAGAGAAAGAGAAAGAGAGTGAGAGATAGAGAGCGAAAGATAGAAAGAGAGAAGGAGGGAGAGAGAGAGAGAGAGAGAGAAAGAGAGTGAAAGAGAGAGAGAGAGAGAGCAAGAGAGAGAGAGAGGGAGAGAGATAAAGAGATATTAAGAGAGTGAAAAAGATATAGAAATAGAGACAGAGAAAGAGATAGTGAGAGAAAAAGGAAGGAGGAGAGAGAGAGAGAGAGAGAGAGAAGACCAAGAGTGAAAAAGAGAGAGAGAAAGAGAGAGAGAGAGATAGAGAGAGAGAGAGAGAGGAAATGGATGAAAGAATATAGAATGAGAGAAAGGGATAAGGAATGCTGTAGAAAAAATTGGGAGAAAGGTAGAAAAACAAATAGAAAAGAAGAGATAGAGAGAGGGATAGAGAGAGAGAGAGATGGAGAGAGAGAAGTAGAGAGAAAGAGAGATGGAAACTTCAAGATACAATACAAAAGTCGAAAGGCGTTGGCTTGGCATTGGTCGTAGAATTCAAGAGAGAGAGTTGGGCAAGGGGAGACGCTACCAAGGAGGGGAGAGGGAGAGATAAAAAAACGAGTAAAGATGAAAGATACCAAGGAAGCATAGAAGAGGGATACAGAGAGGAGAAATTGGAAACATGAGATAACAAAATATCAATAGTGAGAAATACGGCGGGTGAGAGAGGTTAGGGCATAGAGTTTGATGGAGGATGGTGGATGAAATGATTTGGCAATGGCAATAGTTTCAACATCGATTAGGTGAATACATGTATTAATCATAAGAAGAAGGTGATAGAATTATCAGTATGCATTGAAACGTTGCTGCTAAATGCAAGCAAAGGTGCATTGTGAGAGATTAGGGATGCATTAGCCATCAAATGTGACAAAGAGACTAAAGGAGGAATGATAGAGAGGGAAGACCATAAGAAGAGTCATAAGACTAAAGGAATTTGTGGTAAGAATTCAAATTAGTATCAAGTGGATGAGTATCCACCATGTTTCAATCAAGATACATACGATTACTAATGAATCAGACTTTATATTCTTTCCACATTATTTAGACCTTCTTAAGGCAAACTTCAACTAGATTCATATGTATTAACTAAATCATTTTTTCTAATGTGACTCAATTTGAAGGATAGAATTAATGGAAAACCTATTTTCTTTGTAACAGAGTATGTGAAACATGTTTGTTGATTCTAAATCTATAATTTTGAACATTTATTCTAGTAAAGTCCTTGAATCAAAATTGATCTATATCGATGTTTGATTTTTCATCTTTAGGGAAACTTGAATTTTTTGCATGAAATCTAAGGTTAACACTGGAAGAGACATGAACAGAGTGAATCTTTGAACATTCATGTTTTGTTCCTTCCATCTATAGATCGTAGAATGGTTGAGATGATTTAGAGTTTTGGGTATCAGGAGTTGAGACAAAAAAGGGAATAAGGAAGTAAAAGATGAATTTCTGAATGGGAGATGACATGAATTGTAGTGGAACATAACAGTAGTAACATGAGAGCTATTATGTGTAGGCTTCAACCACAGTATTTGTTCCTAATGACGAGATTGAGTTAGAGCCCGAAGTTTGCATCAAGCACATTAGGTATTACACTTTCCATTGAATACATTTTCAATCTTCAAAAGGATTGTCGCTTTTGTGAAGTCCTTTGAGTCTAGCATCAAATTTTTTATAGATTTGACGTGCTCTTGTATCAATTTTATGATTTTATGCAAAGCGTAATGCACACTCAAGATCAAGATAGAAAAAACAAGAACTCCACAAAAATACAAATATGGAAGATGCATTATCCATCACATCAAGGCTTACTTGAACCTTAGTTTTTTACATATGTTATGGCAAAGTGTAAAAACATGAATTCATGAAACCATGGGCTGGTCTTGCCATGGGGAGGAAAAATATGTTATCAACACGATGATAAATTCAATTCTGATAATGAGGTAAACAAGTTGGCTGCTAGACTAAGGTGGATCTCAGTATTCCAAAGAGTATGGTGTTCCCTAACATGGCCAGAATTCAAAGAAATAATGCATTCAGTTTATATGGCAATGATCATATAATTGGAAAATGAGAAAAGGTAGATATGTAGGACTCTATGGGGGGGATACAATAGCAGAAAAGGGAAATCAATTGATGATGAAGCTTGCTAAAGATTGGAGAAGCTATTGAGGTAGAGAAGAATGGAGGTGCTAAAGGAGCTCATGGAAAGGAGGGCACAATGAGCACGTGATGGTTGATGGAGAATTGAGAAATGATTGATCAAGAACACATAAGAACTTGAAGGCAAGAGAGGGAAGAAGGGAGTAAGAGGAAGAGGTGAAGGGGAGGGATTGGGGGATAGAGGCAAGAGGGAATGGAGGACAAAAGCAAAAGGGAAAGAGGAAGAGGCGTGGAGTGAAGAAGGAGAATCAAGAGAGTAGAGGGGATGTCCTTCCTGAAGAAGTGAGAACAGGAAGGGTCAATAGAGCATAGATGAGGGATAAAAAGTAGAAAGATAGTGACTAATTAAGGGGGAGGGTTGAAAAGACAAGAGGCAAGGTTGGGTAGGAGGTAGATGGACTAAGCCATGAAAGCAGGGTTGTTAAGAATGGATAAAGGGATGATGAATCCGGTTGAGTAGGAATGACAAAGTAATAGAAGATAAGATGGCTCATATGACAAAATTCCATATGAATGAGGAAGGGGACTACACGTTTTCCCTTAGAAACATTTTTTTTCTCAAGAAAGTGATAAAGTGGAAGATGTGGGGAAGATGTGGTTGAGGAAGTAGGGAAACGTGTTGACAAGAAGCTATGAGTGGAAGGCACGAGGGGAAGAATGTTTAGGGTTAGGTTGTGGGATGATGTGATGGAAGGGTTAAGGAGGAAGAAAAGGAGGATGATGACTTTGGAGTGGAAGAAAGTAGAGAAAAAACGGGTACCAGAACTAAACACTAGATGAGAAGATGTGAAGTTCCAATGGAGTATAAGTCAGAACACAATGAGGATGTACAACAAACATGATCCAAAAACACTAGAGAAAAGAAAAGAAAAACACGTGCATATCAATAGAAAAAGAAAGGTAGATTGGGATGGGAAAAAAGAGAAATAAATAGAGAGGGAGTGAGGAGGAGATAGGGTGGCAGAATAGGGAAAGACGAGAGTAGGAAATAGAGGGAGAACAAAGTTTGATGGAAAAGGACAAGGGGTAAAAGGGTTTTGGTATAGATGGTGTAAGAGGTGGCATTGATCATGATAATAGCAATTTCTACGGTGATGGTCATGGTGATCGGGATGGGAACAATGATGAGTTTCAGATTGCTGAATGGGGATTTCCACGGCTATTTGGATGGGGATGGTGATGATGCTTGATAGAGTAATGGTGACGAAAATGAAAATGATGAGGAGTGGAGCTGTCTGGGGGGGAAGAAAATGGGGGAGATAGAGAAAAGGAAAGTTGAAAGGAAGGACTTTTGGAGCCAAGATCGAAACAATTTCTCTTTGTCTTCCATCTCTTATCATTGTATTTATGTTCAATGATGTATGAATTATGAGAAGTATATTACAAAGTTAAGGGTAGAGCTGAAATGTCCACCTGTTTAATTCATTTTGGGCCATTTTTTGTGTCATAGATTTTTTTCACTACTCCATTATGTGTACAATGTTTCTATTTCATGGTTGATTCAAGAGACATTTGAAATGCGTCAATTTGGAACAATACATGGCTGTTAGAAGGAGCTTTGGATTATTTTCATAGGAGATGAGTAGGGGGTAAATGGAATGAGATCACATAGAATACGAGAAACAGCTCACGTCCGAATGGGATTGAGACATGACTCGCCATTGTAGAACACCCTGCATCAAGGGGAATGATGAGAGAAGCAAGTGAGGGTATCCAAAAGGGCACTTCAATTCCTAGGCTGGGAAATCTAGACTCACTTCTTTCCCTCTTCCTCCCCTTCCCGTATGGGAAAATGCGCTAGGAGCTTAGTGTCGTGGGGACCTTCTACACATGAGGACTGTGGGCGAAAGGTACTTTAGGGACTTGGATGAAAGTCTGATATTCTGAACATAACATGGTAGGTGTATCAAGCTAAGGAGCATCCCAGCCCTGGTCATGACTATGGAGGAACGTGGGTGTCTCACATTGGCAGTGTGAAATCTAGGTCACAAAACTGGCTGCCCCCTCATGGTTGCCAAAGCGATGGAAGACCATCCTTCCTCGACCAGTAAAGCAAAGGATGAATGAGAAGCATGTGTTGAGGAACGCTCTGTTGACACCACCTACTTGTAAACAATTCAACAAGTACACTGGTTTTAACAAATGTGGTTTGTACATTACATTTTCATACCGGGGAACTACAATTGTTTTGTGGCCCACCCACACTGCTACATCCCACACAATTGGAGAGAGGAAGGGAAAAGGACCTCGGCAAATGAATTGTGTGCATAGGTAAGGGTGATTGAATGGGGATTTGAATTTGATGAGGTATGTTTATTGTCTATGCATTGTGTGTAGACAAAGTAGAGCTAGTGAGGGTACAAGAAACACTAAGGCAAAAGGAATATGAAGTTAACATTGCTTTTGGTAAGGACTTATCCCGCACGATTTTGCTAAAGAGGAAAATTAGTGGATCGTTCATCTTAACGTTGCTATTGCAATTTCTCCTTTTGCTATTGTAGCCAATGATTCTAGAGTAGCCAAAGCTTCTTTTATCCATACGATTAGCACTCTGGCAATGGCTACTACCGTAGATGTTTCTGCTTCCCAGCCTACTTCTGCTGTGTCTACAACTGATGCAAAAATTGCTTCTCATGTTGTAGCATCTATTTTTGCTATTGATCAACTGTTTACAATGGTGAAATTGATAATGATGCTCCTACTATTGCTAAAACTGTTATCCCTTCATCTAGAATAGGTGAAGGGGATTTATTGGATGACAAAGGCAAGAGGGAATGGAGGACAAAGGCAGAAGGGAAAGAGTAATAGGTGTGGAGTGAAGAAGGAGAATCAAGAGGGCAAAGGGGATGTCCTTCCTAAAGAAGTGAGAAGCGAAAGGCTCAAAGAAGCATGAATAGCGATGCAAAGGAGAAACATAGTGACTACTTAGGGGGGGGGGTCGAACTGAGAAGAGAGGAGGTTGGGTGGGAGGTAGATGGACAAATCCATGAAAGCAGGGTTGTTAAGGATGGATACAACGATGATGAATCAGGCTGAGTAGGAATGGCAAAGTAATAGAAGAGGTGAGGGACGGGGTTTGATGAAGAATACCAAATATGATAAGATGGACCAAACAACAAAATTCCATAGCAATGAGGAAGGGGACTACACATTTCTCCTCAGAAACGGAGTATGTTTGATCAAGAAATTGGTAAAGTGGAAGATGGGGGAAAGATGTGGATGAGGAAGAAGAGAAAAGAGTTGACGAGAAGCTAAGAGTGAAAGCACGAGGGAATATGTTTAGGGTAAGGTAGTGGGATGATGGGATGGGAGGGTTAAGGAGAAGCTAAAGGAGGCTGATGAATTTGGAGTGGAAGAAAGTAGAGAGAAAGAGGGTACCAGAACTGAACACTAGAGGAGAAGATGTGAAGTGCTACTGGAGTGTGAGTAAACACAATGAGGACGATGTAGCACAAACAAGATCCATTTTTTTTCTTGAGAATGAAGGAAAGATACGTATACATCAATAGAAAAAAGAAAGCCAGATTGAGATGGAAAAAAGGGTAATAAAGAAAGAGGGAGTGAGGAAGAGCAAGGGTGGGGGATAGGGAAAGAGGAGAGTAGGAAGTAGAGGGAGAACAAGGAATGATTGGAAAAGGACAAGGGATTAAAAGACTTTTCTTGGAGATGGCGTAAGTGATGGCAATGCTCATTATCACAACAATTTCTACGGTGATGGCCATGGTAATCGGGATGGGAACAATGATGGATGTCATAATGGTGAATGGCAACGTTGATGGCTATTTGGATGGGGAAGATGATGATGATTGAGAGA
>SZWC01016713.1:15000-25477 GCA_023375785.1 Penium margaritaceum
TTTATGGTGGGATTTACTTTGGTTCGATGTCCTTTGGGTTGAACTTATGAAATGATCCAATCATCTCTAGTCATCGTTTTAGTCGGTAGACCAAGGACCTCCATTATGCTGTGGAAGAGACACATGATCATCACATATACAAAAGCTCACGCATTGGATGCAATAAGAAGATGCTATAAATCATGGCCAAATTCCCAAGTGTTTTAGTGTATGATATGATATCTCACCTTGAAGATTGTTTTTTTCTTCCTATTGCATCAGCGTTGGACAAAACATTGTGCATTACCCATTTTTTTTCATCCCAGGCCTAAAGAAAATTTCTTTGAGTTGCTTTTTTGTTGGATGAGGAAAGGTTACAACGGTCAAGGGAATATGATTTTCTACTGCACAATGGGCTGATTAAGGCTGGTAATGTTATCAAGGGCACAATCAATATGGCTGAGAGAGCGGATATGGGCAAGAGGGGACCAGAGTGAGTAGGCCCTACTTGCTCTTCTTGGTGGTAGGAGGTCTTGGGTGAAATGTGCGAACCAAGGTTCGATACTAGAAGGGCATTAACTGAAGTATTCATTGTATTTGGGTTGCCTTGAAATCAAGAGACCATTCATTTTACCGTTAGAGTTGAGTTTCTATCCATATCATGCTCCATATCTTTGGTTGAGTTGACATAGGCATCGCTCCATTCTTACGTAGGAGAGCTCAGGGATTGACAAGTAGGGACCTTTATTTCTATTGAGAGACATCTCATCATACTTCAAGACATTGTCCGGGTCCTTAACATAATTGTGTGGTGATGTTTTGCACTTGAGCAACAAAATGGAAACATCAATTTTAATGTTGGAGTTGCCTCCCTACACAAAGCAATGCTTAACGTACTTTTACAAATGTTGTGAGTGTTAGAGTGGTAGCAGCTTCACATGTAGAAAAATTTATAGAACATCAACTTTAGAAATTGGAAAACCAAAACAAAAGCAACAACTACAGTAGATATAGAACTTGGAATAGCACTAGATGAGAGAGCAAAAGTATCAATAGCTTACACTTTAATAGAAATAGGTGTAAAATGCATTGTAGTGATAGTTGTAGTAACATTCTTAGCAATAGTAGGAGCATCACTATCAATGCAACCATTGTAAATAGTTGATCAATAGCAATAGTAGACGCTACAACATGAGATGCAGTTGTAGTATTAGCTCTAGACATAGTAGAAGTAGGTTCAGAAGCAATAGCATCTACGGTAGTAGCCATTACGAGAGTGCCAGCTGTATGGACAACAACAGCTTTGGCTACACTAGAATAATTGGCTACAAAAGCAAGAGAAGAAATTGCAATAGAAACGCTGATGTGAACAATCCACTCATTTTCCTCTTTTGCATACTCGTGTTGGAGTAGTTCTAACCAAATGTAAGAACAAATTCATATCCCTTTTACCTTCGTGTTTCTTGTACCCTGAGTAGCTTTATGTTATCTACATGGGTGCATAGACTACGTACATACCTCATCAAATTTGAATCCCTATTGGTACAGATCAATCACCTTTGCCTATGTACATGATTAACTTGCTGAAGTCCTTCTCCCTTCCTCCCTCCAATGGTGTGGGATGTAGCAGTGTGGGTTGGCCACAAAACAATTGTAGTTTCTTGAGATGAAAATGTAATGTACAAACTACATTTGTTCAAGCCAGTGTACATGTCAACTAGGATACAATTAGGTGTTGTCAACGGCCAAATGGGCGTTCCTTAATGCATGCTACACATTTATCCCTTGTTTTATAGATCGAGGAAGGCTGCTCTTCCATTGCTATTGCAACCATGAGCGGGTGGCCAGTTTTGCAACCTAGATTGCACGTTGCCAATCTGACATACCCACACTCCTCCATTTCCATGACCAGGGCTGGGATGCGTCTCGGGTTGACACACCTACCATGGTATGGTCAATGTTTTAGACTTTCATGCAAGGCCCTTAAACACCTCTGGCCCACGGGCCTCATGTGCAGATGGTCCCCACAACAGTGAACTCCTTCCGCACTGTCCCATGCATGGAGGGGAGGAAGTGGGCAAGGAGTGAGTCTGGATTGCCCAGCCTAGGGCTTGAAGGGCCCTTTCGGATACCCTCACATGCTTTTGTGATCAATCCTCTTAATACAGGGTGTTCTACAATGGCACGTCATGTATCAATCCAATTTGGACGTGAGATGTTTCTAGTATTCTATGTGATCTCATTCCACTTTCCCTCTACTCTTTCCCGTTTCCATTTTCTTCTCCCTCCCCCCATACCTTGCCCTTCTTCCCTTTGCCTCCTTTCTCCCAACCCCTTCCTTGCCCCTTGAGCCCCCTTCCACTCTCCTCTAAGCCCCCTAAATATTTCAATCCTTCTAGGTCTCAGGTATCCAATAGGCAATGGATGGTAACGTTTCTTCATCTTATCTTTTGGGAGATGATTTCTTGTATATTGAGAGATGGTGAGTACTTTAGCTAGGTGCAAAGGAATAGCCTCTTATGTGGAAGGTTCAAGATGATGATACAGTGTGATTTGTGGAATGCATGGGTAAAGGTCTCTCAAAGACACACTTCTTGCAAAGTAATTGCTGCTGTCTTCCCATGATTCTGCACTAAGGTGGAGGTGAAAGGACATTTCCAAGGATTTTGTACAACAATTTAAACCATCTGAGCTTTGAAAGAGCATTAGTCCAAATGTATGGTCTTGGTGGTAGAGACTTATGCTACTTCAACTATCTTTCATTATTGAATGTTAGATTTTGATGCTTCCTAAAAACGTTCTACACAGCAAAAGCACTGTGGGAAAGGTCATTTGTGTTGAAATCTAGCTTAGTAAAAAATTCCACATTTGTTGAAGTTTGTTTCCATAATGGGTAGAAGATTGTTAGAAATGTAGGAGTCAGCACAAGGGCAAGTCCACGTCTAGTGATGATATTGATAAAGAAGCACGGACTACATGTAATAAAGGGAGATCCAATGCAAACACATGATGGAAGAATGCATAGGGGCAAGCCATTATGTTTCATCGATCATTTTGGCAACATTGAGCTTGTTCATTGATTCATCTTTCTCTTGTGTGGTCATATTTCACTATTATGCAGGGTTGTGACATTTTTCGATGTAGAAAATCAAATATTCTGTTGTAGAATTCTTGTTAGATTTTGCATGGGTATAATTGACTGTCGTAGTTAATAGATACACCTTGGAATCAATATTGTTCAATTTTGTTGATTTTTGATTAGCAAGTAACATTCGTAGAAACTATCATGACACGTAAGGATCCGAAAAGCCCTAGTCACTATCAATTGAGAAACAATGATTGACAAATGCTTAATGTTGATTGGAGAATTCCACTATTGTGGACAACATTGTAACATGCAAAACCAGAATCCTTCCTACTATCTATGATTTGTTACAAGTTTATTGGGTTGAAACCATGTGCACATCTAACTTCATTGAAGTCACAATGTTGAAAAAACCTTGTACAAATATTTTTTGTGGAAAAAAAATGATGGTGGAGAATCAGATAGACTACACAAGGCCATTGTATTTGTTGAGGAAAAGGGATGTGCAAAATTGTGGAAAGCTATGCAGCTGTACACCATGACATAAGAAGATGATCAAGTACAGGGAAAAAATTCTCTTTGATGAATGATGTGGCTCTACATGAAATTAGCAGTGGTGCTAATGCAGTGATAGTGGCCAAAGATAGAGGGACATATCTTTATGAAAAGGCAAGAATTGTGAAGGAGAGATGCATTTTATCAGATTCCCAAGAGATTATTGTGTTGTTGAGAAGTTATTTAATGGTTGATATGCTAGAAAAAAGGTTAGTTTAAACAAACAAACTAAAAAGTATAAGAAACGATTTTTTATTGAACATAAAAAGGAGCTTGTGAATAAAAAAGCGACAAGAATTGTTTTGTGTTTAATATGGTTTACTTCTTGTAAAACGTGTTCGTCTTACTAGAACAATCTACTTGTTAGGGTACTAAGGCTTAGGAAAGAAGCTAATGATACTTGTTTTGAGCCAGATTTGAATAGATGAATGTTCAAGAAAGACATTAAGCCGAATTCAGGAACCAAAATGTATCCATAACATTTATCTAAAGGAAAATTGAAGGTTGAGAATGCTATCACATGCAATAAAGGGGGAAAGAGGGGAAATGAGAGCCAATTATTCAGTTGTCACAATGGAGGAGGGAGATAGAAGTAAGTGACTTAAAAAATGGTGAAGGAAAAATCGACATAGTGCAAACAAAACGGCATGTGTTGGAGAAGAAAAAGAAAAAAATCAAGAAAAAACTATTTAGGACTAATAGTGGAGGAAATTAATATTCCCAATATGTTTAAAAAGGATGAAAACACGTTTGAAATTCAGTTTAACTTTAGCTGGTCGCAAATGAAGTAAGTGGTTTCATTATAAGAGAGCATTCATTAAAGTTAGGCAAAACCAACAAAGAATCTATAACAGAGTTGCTCATCTATAATCACTGTTTTATGGAGTTTATTGTTTATTCTAATTGTCTTCCTATGATTGGTCTCTTGGAGGTATTGGATAAAGCTCTTTTGAAGGTGATAAAGTTCAGCATTGCTTAGTTTAGTTTTTGGCTTCTTCTTAGTATCCATTCACATGTGGAGAAGTGATTTTTGATGAAGGTGAATATCTTGATATTGGCACAATCTCTAGTGGTGAAAGAAGAGGATTTGGTAAAAAATGATGAATTATGTACAAACCTGAGTATACTCTCTACAACTACTATACCAAGTTTTTGCCATGGTCTTGACTGAACCCCTACATTATTCCACGTATGTTGCTTACTTGTGTATCATGCAATGGAAGGATATTGTTGAATGATTGAGCCATGATGAAGTAGAATATGACCAGAGTCTAGTGGTCGATGTGGAATTAGTGACCCAAGTAGCGTTTGATGTTGAGGTCATGTGGATCATATGAAATTACTTTCTCTTCCTTGAGAACAATTCTTAGATTTTAAATCTTTATAAAAAAGAATTCCCCATATAAGTTGAAGAATTCCCCATGCATTACATAGTTTTGTCCCATGCTCCTTGAATCGAAGAATTAAGAAACGTTTGTGACTTGAATTATGCGTTCATGTACATATAAAATAAACAATGTATGATATCTGAACAAACTCCTTAAATTTATGTAACTCCTGGAAACATTGTTTCTATATTTTGTTTTACTCTAGCAGATAGTACTATGCATTGAATTCATGTAGCTCCTTCATTATATCTACGCAAAATCTTTGTTTTTGTACCCTTAGTCAACCATCTGCAATAATGATTATGAGAAACAATCCGCCTTCCTTTTTTTGTGTCAACATGAAAAAAATGAACATCATGATTTTAAATTTCAGATTTAGAGTGTGGAGGTTCGGGTGTAGAAACATTTAATATGAATTTTCACCTTCTTTTACACATCATATATGTTTTTCATTCATGAGGGAATAAAACGCTGATGCGGATATAAAATGAAACAATTGGGGTACATGTTTATGTGGTATACTTAGATTGGATGACTCATAGTTAGAAATTAAATTTGGATGTTATTTTTACACCCTAGTTTGAAACTTTTGTATTGGAATTATTTCGTGATTGATGGAATCAAGGGAGGGTTGGTTTCCTTACCCTAATTCATGAACTCGTTTAACCATACAAGCTGGACATCATCATCTTGAAATTTTAATGCGTGATCATGAAAGAAGATTCTATTTCCTCAATTTGTCATAAAATAATTTAAACTTTGTTTTGAACGTGTGGGGGTATTCAATACGGTTTATTTTAACATAGTAAAAACATTCCATTTGATGATAAAGGGATCATAAAAAATTTTGCGTCAAATAATCTTACATGATAAAATGTTTACGTAGTTTCTAAAAAAGTGATTCAAACTTTTAAATTTTCATTCAAGTTCCATCACGTCCAGTTCCCAACAATTGCATTTACTAGGAGGGTGAATGTCTTTAAAAATAATAATCAACCACGCTTGAAGCTCTTTAATGATATAATTTCGCCTGAATTCAACACATGGTATCCTTCAGAATGATATCTGATACCTTCTTTGGGTTCTTATGTGGCATTTCCACCGTTTTGGTGTGGAGAAAGTTGAAGAAAAAAAAGAATTACTCAAGAGATTTCTTAAGGTGGGTTGTCAAAACCACAAACCTTTTAGCAGGTGTTGTGCAAAGCTTCTCATGTGGTACTTTTTTCATTGAATCATGTTACAACAATATGAAACAAATAAAGGAGATATGAAGAGAAGTTACACCAGAAGGAAATAAACACATAATTGAGACTAAACCGTCTTCGCCAAGTCTGTCCATTGATTTTGTGTTTACAATTTTCGTCTGAGAAAATGATGCTATTTCACATGCTCTGTTTCATCAATAGATTATAAAGCAGAATAATAGTAATTTTCTACCCATAATGTTTTATTTTTATTTTCTCTATGTAACTGGAACATTCAACAAAAATTGTTTCTTAAAAGCGCATGAGGACCCTTACTCGGAGGAAGAAGTTTCAACTGTTTTAAAACTCAGTAACCATATTTTTTACAACTGTGGAATTATTTTGATACCAATCATCGTTCTACATTGCATAGTAATATAACATAAGGTTAAATGAATGGTTAAATATTTCATGGTTATTCATAACTTAAACTCATAAAAATTCTATAGAAAATCAACCCACATTCACGTGCTTTTTACAATAGGATACTGGAATTACATTCCAAATCTGATCACCATATAATGCACATAATACGTCTATTGTTCAACCACAAATAGATTACGAAACATCCATACATCGTGAAGCTATTTAGCACCCAATGACAGAAAAGTAGCAACAATGTGTTTTTAAATTGTCAAGCTAACATCAAGAAGATTCCCATGGGTGGAGAACGAACTACAGTTAACTTATAAGTAATCCAAATCTTGCTATCCATCGTAACATGCATCCAAAAGTTTCAGTGATAAAACTCAGTGTATGGAAATGTTTTTTTATTTGTATACAAAACCATTTGCAACGTTTATGTGTACCAATCATGAAACTACATAGGAACATACTAATAAATGTTTGATAAACACTTGTCCGGAAGATTGCTTTACGTTTTCTTGGAAATGAAATGAATAGAGGATGGAAGTGCATTGTGAAACTGTAAGGATTGAGAAATATATTAATCCACAAGTATAGTTTCATGAAAGCTCCAAGAAAGATTATAAGGCCATTAAATCTTGCATTTGTCTATGTTTTTTTGAAAATTATCTGGAAAGTTCGTTTAGATTACAAAGTGTACGGTGTTATCAACTACTGGCTGGAGTTCGTCTTCATTCATCATGATAAGTAAGGGTGCGAGAAAAGTTACGTTCTTCTCACACGTGGTTGCGATTCCATGAAAACGTATTGCCTTTGCAAGGAAAGTAGTTTCTAAATAAAAAAATCTTGTATGCATACCTGTTACATGGAAGATGATGCTTGAGAAATGAAAAAAGTACTGCGAAATGTTCTAGTGGTTGCTTAGAGTATACCATGGCTTTCACTGTTGAAGAAGAAACCACTAGTGTACCTGTTCGTGCCAAACGATATGTACACTGTTTTCGAGTTGAACACAGTGGGCATATTAGGATATGAATCTCTGTTCGTCACGTACAGTATGATTAATGCCTGTTGTTTTGCTTTACATGTAGGATGTTTTTTCTCTTGCAATTGAGAAAAAGCACATGCTTTGAAGGCATCAGTTGTGGGGATGGTGCGCTTTCCTCCACCATTTCCCTTGTTCAGGAATAGCGCACCACTCGATGAACAGCGCAACAGCGTGTGAGCAGATACCAGAATATCGCATATGAGATGTAAGGGTGTACTTGTCTGTTGATATCTTCGAACCAATAGTTTGAAGTTCAATCCCAGATGCTAATAGAAATGAAATTAAAAATTTCTTCCCACATGACATTTCAAATTTCCGAGACATTACGGCATCTCTTACCCAGGATCCCCTTTAATGTGTGAAGGTAGTCGAGGGAAGTTTTTTTACATAGTGAAAACATTTATTGGGATGGTGGAGGGCTCTTTCATATAGTTAAACTTGAATAAAATTATTTGAGAAAGTTTCAAGGTGATTGCTGAAAAAGTGATTTTCACTTTTACATTTTATGGAAGTTCCATCACGTCCCATGCCCCCGAATTGCATTCACTAAGAAGGTGCATGTCTCAGAACATGAAATGACTCACACTTGAAACCTATTGATATCATAGTTTTTCAAGACTTTTGAAACATGCTGACCTTCATCGTGATACGTCATCCTTTATTTGGGCTTCTTCCCCAACAATTCCACCTTGTTGGTTAGGATGACAAATGTATAAAACATTGGAGAAGAGATTTTACAAGGTGGACTGCCAAAATCACAAAGTGTTAAGTAGGCATAGTTAAAAGCTTCACATGTGGTAGTTTTGTGTTTTTATAACGTGACAAGAGCATGAAAAATCTAAAAGAGAAGTTTAGAAAAATCACAAAATTGGCAAAATGAAACAACAAAACGAGACTAAACCATCATGGCCAAGTCATTCCATTATTAATCATATGTTTGTAACTTTAATCCATCAAGAATAATACTATTTCACGTGCTTCTTGTCATAGAAACATTTTAAAAAGGTAACATTCATCATATTCAAGCCATGATTATTTAACATCATTGTTTTGATTGAAGTTGAACAAACAATCATAAAGTTGCCATGAGTATAACAAGAAATGAACCACAAAGACCCTCATTAGGAGGAAATGTTCTTAACTCCATTTAATGTCCGTAGTTTTGTGTTTTATAGTTATGGAAACGTATTGATAAGAGTCATCATCTTACCTTACTTAGTACCATGACATAAAGCAAAATACATTTGTGAAATCTTTCATGGATTCTTTTATTCACAAATTCACGAAAAATTCAATCAAAATCAACCTACTTAGGCGTTTTTGTTAGAATACGATACTTTAAGCATATTCTAAATCACCACCATTTAATGCATATATCACATACATCATTCAATCAATATTACTATATAGAAAATTCATACTCTGAAAAATATTTGCTTCCAATGAAAAAATGCCAACAAGGTATTTTAACTTTGTAAAGGTAACATCCAAAAGATCCGCATTGGTGGTGAATGAATTGTAGTAAAATTAAAGAAACCCTTATTGCACCATCCACGTCATATGCATAAACAGTTGCAATGATAAAACTGTATAGAATAATTTTTTTGTTTTTTATGCCAAATAATGTGCACCATTCATGTGTATCATTCAGGAAACTACATTGGAGCACATTATGAAATGTTTGATAGAAACGTATCTTGGAAATTGCTTTACGTTTTCTTTGAAATGAAATGAATAGAGGATAGAAGTGCATTGTGAAACAGTAAAGATTGAGAATGTATATAAATGCACAACTTTAGTTCTATGAACGTTGCAAGAAATATAATAATTTCATTAACTCTTGCATTTAAGATTGTGTTTCGGTAAAAACATGCCAAGACGTTCCGTACAACTACGAGGCGCATGGTGTATTCAACTACCATCTGGGGTTTGTTTGCCTCCTTCATGATGGGAAAGAAAGTGAGAAAAGTTTCATACTTTTTACAGATGTGCTTACGCCTAGAAGAAAACGTTTGGTCGATGTGAGTAAAGCATTTTCTAAATCGAAGAATCTTCTGTGCATGCATGCTACATGCAAGATGATTATTGACAACTACAGAAAGTACTGCAATTTTTTTTTAGTAATTGGTTAGAGTATACCATGGATTTAACTATTGAAGCAGATACTATTCTTCATCTACTTATGATTGAACCCATCGATAACTTCACTGTTTTCAAGTTAAAAACTGTGGGCACATCTGGATATGAATATCATTTCGGTATGTCGATGTATTTAACGCCTTGTCCTCCTTTTTTGTTAGCAGAAAGGATGTTTTGTTCGTTCCCGCAACATAGCAAAGCATTTTCTTTGCAGGTATCAGTCGCGGGGATGGTGCGCTTCCCCCATTACTTCCCTTGTTGAGGACTTGCGTACCACACTCGATGAACAGAGCAACAACGTGCGAGCAGATCCCCTTTCGCCTTTTCTCCACATTTCAACAAAAACCATTCCGTTTCAGGTTATGACCACCTTCTGTTGACAGCCTCCACAAAGACAACAAAAAACACTTCACTACCTAACAGCTTCGTTTCGATAACATAGAATCCTTGGTGATTTACTTTCACCATCTCCCAATGTGCATTCAAGAAAGTCTAAATTGCCGCCTGAAGGTGTCTACTAAAAGAACCTCTCTTGCTAAGACCCTGTAAGTGGGGGTGGTTTTAGTAGGCGAGAATCCCGAAAAACCCTTACCTCTGTTGGCACGAGAAACTCCCAGCTGAAGGTCCAGACGTAGGCTTTCACCTCTATGGCGCAAGCCGCACCCCCAACCAC
>SZWC01016713.1:40654-52861 GCA_023375785.1 Penium margaritaceum
TTGATGTGTGGACTGTAAATGCAGCTGCTGGTGCCAATCTTTTTGACGGTGTTGTTGTCTTTCACCGTGTTCTACGTGTCGCCAACGGACGTGTCCACACGCCTTCAAACAGTCATCGGGCTTTTCCTTGCCCTCACGGCAGTCCAGTTCATCCTCAACGACCAGGTGACATACACAACAAATCAACTGTCTATGGGGAGGAACAGGGCAGGGTGCAGTCCTTAGTCAAACGGGAAGGGGATATCAGTGAAATCTTAGTCTCTTCTTGAGTTGATTTCTATGGCTCGCCTCACAGGCTCCAATCCCCCCATGAGTATTATTCACTAGGGGTGTTAAACGGTTTCGAATCTTGCTGCTGACCCGGTTTTGAAAAACCGATTCGATTCGAAACCGGTTAGTTTCGGTTTTCCTAAACCGGTTTGGCGGATCAGGAAAACCGTCCGGTTCAGTTCCGGTTCGGTTTGGTTGCCTGCCTTCGGTTTCGAATCGAATCGAATCGAATCGGTTTAGGTTTCGGTTTCGGTTTCGGTTTCGGTTTCTGCTATTGTAAACCGGCTCAACTGGAAGCGCTTCACATCAGAATGCGATGATGAGTAAAACATCGCAGTCCTCCCTTCCTGCATCCCCTCCCCCTCCCCCCTTCTCATACCTTTTCAGGCTGAAGCTTTCTGCTGCCATGCAGACTAGGGCAATGAAGGTCCCCTGCCCCCACCACTCCCTCCCCCCTCTCCTCAACCCCCAGACCTCCCCCACCCACTCTCCGCCTGGGGATGGTGACTTGTTGGAAAAGAGAACCAAACCAAAGATGGCTTTAAGCCAAGTGGCATTCATCACATCTGAAGTGAAGCAAAGATTCTAATCCAACTTCCTGACCCTTTCTTTTCCTTTTTTTGGAAGAGAATTTGCTTCATAACAGCACTGTGGGGTGTGGGAGTGTTGCTTCTGTGTGTTTCTGCTAGTTTCTGCTTTGTTTTTGCTTGAACCGAAATGAACCGTTTGTAGTTTCGGTTCAAATCGGTTCTGCCATTGACAGTTTCGGTTCCGGTTTCAATCAAACCTGATCCGGCAGTTCCGGATCACTGAACCGGTTCAGGTTCATTCCGGTTCTGACGGTTCGAATCGGTTCAGTTCCGGTTTGAACCGGTTTAACACCCCTATTATTCACCAACCCGCTCACCATTTAACCCCTTACAAGGCTACCCTGCCTATTTGCCCCTTGGGCTACCTCGCCCACTTATCCCCAAACCTACTCCATGCATTATCCCATCTAAGGACTGCGCCACCTTGCCCCTCTTCCCAAACAAGTTATACCACTATTTCACCCCACATTATCCTTCCCCCACATCTGGGCAACCTCACCTTCCCATCACCTCACCTCCTCACCACATCACCTTCCCACCACTTCACCTCCCCACGAGCTCACCTTCACAGCACCTCACTCCACCCTAGTTGTTGTTTAGCTTGCTTCTTTACTGCTTAGGCTACAAGTTGTCATATATCTCTCTCATTCATCCAATCTAACACATTTTTTGTGTTCTCATTGTCGACATGGTACCAAAGCTCAAGTGACTCCTTCAGCCTCTCTTCACCGTATCCACCACGGCCATAATTTGGCTCTAGCATACGTCCGTCGTGAGCGTTTTGTTGTCTGCACTTCAAAGCCAATTTTGGCTGAAGCTAGTTGTAGTTGACCTCCCCATCTACCCTTTCCTTGTAGAAGAATACATTTTTAGGAACCTCAACGTGGGTCATTTTCTGTCCATTACTTCCATTGTGAGCGTTTCGCCTTCAGTCCTCTCACTCCAATGTCTCTTTGAGCTATTGAAGTCGACCTCTTCTTGTACTTTTTCATCGAAGAAAAACCGTTCTTTGATTCTTCTTCTCCTCTCCCGCACATTGGCAAAATTTTGCCTACCTCATCCGTCGCGAGCGTTTTGCCTTTGGTGCTCCCACTTCAAAAATTCCTGGTCCCCCTACCAGTCGGCCTCCCCCACTTTTCCATCGCAAGAACAATTTAAGGACACCACTTTTTTGTCTTAATGTTTTTCTCTCGGGTTGCCCACCTGCCTTCTCTCAACTCTTCATGACCTCTATTGCTGCCATGGGCGGCTCTCTCCATGTTGTCCTGAAACTCGTCAGCAAGCGCAACGGGACCCACAACTATTAGCTGTGGGCATTTAACCTCGGCATCTACTTCGGCTCTACTGAGCAAAAAGGCATTCTCCTCCGCTCCATTATTTGTGGCTCTCGCTCTGGCGCACCTCCCACTGACCCCACTGACATCGCCAAGGTTGATGTGTGGGAGTTTGTGAACAACACCGCTCTCCTTGCCATCCTCCCCACTACACCCCGACCTCCACGATGATATCCACGGTCTTAGCGATGACGCTAAGATGGTGTGGGTTGCGTTCGCAACTCGCTTCAACACTATGACCTTAACCTCGTGCGACATTAAGATTATGTACCTCGTCAATGTTCCCTACTCCACCCAAGCGGACACGGTCGGATACATCTTTCTTGCCTCTAACTTCAACCAGATGAAGGTAGCGATGTCGGAAGCAGTGGTGTGCACCGGTGTCATTGTTGGCCTCCCACCCCCGGTTTGAACATAATCCGCCAAATCCTCGTTAAGTTATCTGACAACGAGATAACTGTGGCAGCCATTCCCCTCAAGCTTCTGGCTTCGGAGCAAGACTATCACTCAAAGCATTGACATCAAGCTGCGGCAATGAACCTCCACACACCACCTCCTCCCTCCTTGTATGTCGCCCCCATCCGCCCGAACAAGTTTTCGGTTTGCCAAAATGCACCGCTCCATGCCCCGCAAAATGACACAGTGTGCGGTGGCCTCAACCACCCTCAGTCCATGTGTGACCATGCCCAAACAAACCGGTGGCTTGCAGCATCGCCCAAATGCAAGTACAACTATCGTCCCCTGCTTCAAAGTTCGCCACGACTGCCAAGCTTCATGGAAACCCCTCCTATGTCGCTAGTTGTGTGATCTCGGTAGGTAGCACTTCCCCCCCTCTTGTTGATGACGTCAATGAAGGAATTTAATCTGCTCTGTCTGCTCTCTTTATCGGACAAACGCTCAACTTGAAGGCGACATCGCATTCTTTGAGACGCCGATAACATATGTCCATTGTTCTCCCTCGTCATAATTAGTGGAGCCTCCACCTCCATAAGTGCCATGTGGCATTCCCAAGCCACCCTCTCATGACCCATTTCCCCTCATCGCTCTCTCTAGTCTCCATGTTCCCTCCCTTCGCACCAATCTCCTCTCGATCTTCAACTCTAACAAGAGGGCATCGCCATTATCTTTCCCGCCTTCAGCACAAAAGCTCATCTCGTTTCTTTACGCGCTCATTCCACCACCTTCCACCTCTCAAACGACCTATATCGCCTCTTCGCTCCTCGTTCACAACCAACCTTTGTCACCGGGCTGTATCCAACTTACTTGCGCCATCACATCTCCAACCTTCTTATCCTCCACCATAACTGACTTTGCCATCCCAATGTTGCCGCCCTACAATGCCTCACATTCGAGAACATGGTCATCGGTCTCCTACGTATCCCACTTATTCATACTCTTCTCGCCCCTACTTGTCCTTGCACCCTCGACAAGCTCAAAGCCACCTCTTATCCTCCTCACCCCTCCCGTGCCCCTAGATTTGGTCTCTCCATTTGGTTCATCTTGGCCTTGTCGTCCTGATTCACCCCAACTCTCTCCAAGGTCACTCTTCCTACCTCACTATCGTTAATGACTATACCCGCTTTGGAATTGAACTCCCGCTCGCCTCCACATCTGATGCATAGGACGTCTTCTTTGCATGGGCAAATCGTGCATTTGCCTGATTCGGTTGTAATATTTTCCATTTTTGCTCCGACTATGGAGACGAATTCCTCTTCACTCTCGTCTTCGAGTATAGCGACAACCATGGTATTGACCATCAAGTCACTCCTCCCCAGTCACCAGAACAAAATGACATTCCTGAAACGACATTATTTCGCAGCACGCCCTTCCTTGTCATCATCCACACACCTTTCGGCACATGCTTCGGCACCAAGATCTTATGAGGCGTATGCTCTCCGTTGCGTTTCCCGCGTCCAAAACCTCTATCCCTCTCTTCTCGTGTATGTTACTCCATGAGAGCTGTGGTTCGACAAGAAATTGGACGTCTCCAATCTTCGCGCGTGGGTTCTATAGTGTATGTCCCCCTCAACAAGTACCAATACTCATAGTTATGCACTTTTGATGCTGAATTACACACTGACCCTCCCACGTTTGTGGGCTTTGTTCCAAAGTCCACTGTCAATGTGATCCTTGACCTCGCCACAGGACAAGAGATGCGCAGCATTGACGTCGCCTTTGACGAAACCCTCCCTTTTCGGTTACCTCTCACTCCACACCGGATTTTGAGTGGGCTCACTTCGATATCCTCCCCTCTCCATGGCCTCTCTCGACCCCATCCTCTATGGAGGATCCAAGTCCTTCCCCCACTTCCTCCCTCGTCGGTTCCCCCCCTCCTCTCTCTACCTTACCCCCAACCTCCCTTCCCGGATTCCACCTTCCTCCGTCTCCCGGCTCTCCCCCTCTGTCCGTGGTTCCCCCCCTCTCCCTCCCCCTCCTCCTTTCCTCCCTCTCCCCTCCCCCCCCCTCCCCATTATCCCTTCGCCTCTTCCCCATCCCCCTCCCCCTTACCCCTCCGCCTCCCCCTCCTCCTTTCCTCCCTCTCCCCTCCCCCCCCCTCCCCATTATCCCTTCGCCTCTTCCCCATCCCCCTCCCCCTTACCCCTCCGCCTCCCCCTCCTCCTTTCCTCCCTCTCCCCTCCCCCCCCCTCCCCATTATCCCTTCGCCTCTTCCCCATCCCCCTCCCCCTTACCCCTCCGCCTCCCCCTCCTCCTCCCTCTCCGACCTCCCATCCTGCACCCCTCCGCTTGGCCCTTTCTTCCTACCCCCCGATTGGCCCCTGCGAGCCTCGCAGTCTTGGCCTCCTTCCCCGTTCATCCTCCTCTCCCTCCTCTCCCTCCCTCCCTCTCTCCCTCCTCCCCACCCACACTTTCGCCTTGCCATTCCACTGGCCCTTGTCGCTCCCGCCTTCAGCCACCCTCCCTGGCAGTGTTGATCTCGCTCTCGTTGAGGACTGTCTCGAAGAAGTCATTTCCCTCACAACTTCCCGTGCTACCCTTTCTCATTGGCTTCACCACAATTCCTCTCCTGATTTTCACCACCATTCAGTCCCCGCCCTCTCTCTTTCGTCCACTCTTCTCTCCGTCACCATGACTCCCTCCCCTCCCAACCCGGTTTCTGCTACCTATGAGGAAGCTCTTGGTGGGCCTCACGTCTCGGAGTTGTGCATTGTAATGGATAGTAAATGCGCCAACTTTCAGTTTATCGGCACCTACTCAAAGGTTTTCTGCCCCCCACCACAAACGTGGTTAAGAAAATGTGGATCTACCGGGTCAAAGTCACCCTTAGGAAGTTCTTCAAGTTCAAAACCTGGTACGACGCCAAAGATTTTTCTCAATGTCACGGCTAGGCATGAGAATTCGAATATATTTGCCCTCATTTTGAACTATTCGAAATTCGAATAGTTTCTGAAGTGTACTATTTGTTATTCGAATAGTTGCCAGAAAGCATTCGAATAGTTTCGAATAGTCGAAGACAATTCGACTATTCGAATACTATTTGCACGTATTCGAATAGTTTGACGAATACTATTCGAATAGTTCACGAATAGTTGACGAATAGTTCACGAATACCTCATAATCGAATATTCGAATAGTCTTCTAGTGGGTGTGGAACAGGTATTCGATATTCGAAAACTTTACTATTCGACCAACTATTCGAATAGTTCACGAATAGTTGACGAATAGTTCACGAATACCTCATAATCGAATATTCGAATAGTCTTCTAGTGGGTGTGGAACAGGTATTCGATATTCGAAAACTTTACTATTCGACCAACTATTCGAATATCGAATAGTTTTTTCTCATCCCTAGTCACGGCGTTGACGTTTTTGACACCTACTCCCTCACAACCAAACTCACCACCTTCCACACCCTCCACATCGTTGCCGTTTGCGATATGGAGCTCCACTCCATGGATGTCTTCGTCACTTTTCTTCAAGGTGATCTTCATGAGACCATCTTTGTTGAACCTCCCAAAGGTCATCCCACCACCCTCTCCGACGTCGTTTGGTGCCTTCATCGACCCCTCTACGGCTTGAAACAATCATCTCAAGTGTGGCACTCTAAGCTACGCTTTGCCCTCATCTCCCTCGTGTCTCACGTTGTCCAGTCTAACGCTAGTCTCGTCATCTACTCTTAGTCTTTCGGTTGTTTCCTCATCTATGTTGATGACATGACACTTGTCTCTAGTGACCTCGCCGAGCTTGCTGCCCTCATGAAAGCTCTCATGTAGCACTTTACAAATAAGAATCTTGGTCAGCTCACGCACCACTTGGGCACAGAGGTTTAGCGGGACTGCCCAACCGCACCGTCACCCTCATTGAAGAAACGTACATCAACACCATCCTCAGATCCCGACACCTTGAATCCAACAACAGGACAATGCCTCTTGCCACCGAGCATGGCCTCACCAACCCTTTTTTTCCCACCACCACCCCCTCTTTTGGACCCCTTTCCTCGAGTTCGTTGGCTGTCTCATGCATGCCATGGTCTGCACCCGTCCTGACTTGGCCTACCCTCTTTGGAGGGCTGTAGGTGCTGGTGCCAGTGTAGGTGCAGGTGCATCCACAGCTGCAGTTGGAGATCTTTCATCTGGATCAGCAGCAGCGTAAGGAGCGACTGTTGGAGTAGATACAGCAGCTGCCACCACACTCAGGACAGGAGTTGCAGTTGGGGTCCCTGATGCAGTGGGCGCCGTCGGGGCAGGGACCCCAGTTTTCGGCCGCTACAGTGAGCCGAGGGCTGCGCTAGTACCGACACAGGCGCCCTCGTTCGCTGTCGCTCACCGACCTCGACCATCTTCTTCAGGTCCCACCCCTACAGGACCTGGACGCTTCCACCGCTCACCTCCTTTCCCTGCACTCCCCTGCTCTTGTGGACGCGCCTCCCCTCCTGCTTATTCTTCCCTCTGACACGCTGCCCTATCTCCCCCATCTCCCTTCCACTCCCCCCCTCGCCCTTTCCCTTCCGCCGTCCCGCCATCATTGGGTATTCTTTGACGGGGCAGCGACATTGCCTGGGTCTAGGGTGGGGGGTGCTAGGGCGGTGCTTTTCGACCGAGAGGGGGTTCCTCTCTCCTCCACCTGGTCGCGCCTCCCAGGGGAGGTGACCAACAATGATGCTGAGTATGCGGCCCTTCTGGCAGGTATGGAGCTCACTCGAGAGCGGGGCATATATGGCCTTGTCGTTGTGGGGGATTCGCGACCGGTTATCTCCCAGATGGGGGGCTGGGTGAGGATCGTGGTGGATCGACAGCGGCGCCGATGGGATGCTGCACAAGCGGTAGCTGATAGGATTGGCCTGATCTTCTTTGACTGGATTGGCTGGGAAGTCAATGGTGTTGCTGATTACCTGTCAAGGATGGCGCTGCGGCTGCATGCGCCGGGTAGCCGACAGGTGGAGGGAGTCCTGAATGACTTGGTAGCGCACCACGTCGAGACGCTTTTGGTCACGCAGGAGGTGGTGCTGCAGGGTTTGAAGGGGCTCCAGCAGCGGCGTCAGGTGTCTCGAGATGGCCTCTCCCCTGGTGTCTCCACGACTTGGGAGGGCTTGGAGGGCTTCCCTTGGGAGCGACTTGGGGGTGTAGTGCGCTCGGCTGGTGGGGATTGGGAGCACATGGTGCAGGCGCCCGCTGTACTAGCCCGTCTTTATGATACTATCCGGCGCCGGGTGAGCGCCCTCTTCTTGCGCTCTTGCTCTTGGGTCGTGGAGCCGGATCTCTCCCCCGACATGCTTCGCAGCCGTTTGATGCTCCTTCTCCACTTCCAGGTGCTCATCTGTAGGGTCTCTTCTTTCCAGGAGCAGTTGGGCGACCCGGCCTTCCGCCAGGGTCCACTCCGTCCACCCTCGCGCGTGCGTCAGAGTGCCTCTGAGGCGTGGCTCCATGCTGGCATGCGCTCCATTGATGACGTGTTGGAGCGGTGTGTTCGTTTTGAGATCGGCGAGTGGGCTGGCCTGCTCGAGGAGTCATGTGAGGCGGTGCGCCCAGCCCGGCACTCATGGTTGGCAGCCCGCCCCTCTACCAGACAGGCGGCAGCGGCAACACAGGGGGAGGTGGCGGCGAGGGCACGCCAGCGTGTGGCCAGCCTGGTCCACGCTGGCGCACTCACGCGAGCTATATAGCAGTTTGAGGAGCACCCGTCGGCGGCGGGGACGGCGCGGACCCTGGCTACCCTACAGGAGCGACACCTGCCATCCCTCCTACCCATCCAGATGGGGTCCAGTCTTTCCATGTCCAGGGTGGGGGAGCTGCTGGGGTGACTGAGGAGATGGTGGAGGAGGCGCTGCGAGAGGCGCCTCGGGGTTCTGCAGCGGGCCCTCTGGTAGGGATGAGCGTCCATACTCGGTACTCGCAAGTATTACTCGTGAGTATCTGTACTCGGCGAGTAATCCAAGTACGAGACAGGGGGTCCTCGAGGGCCGAGTTATTCGCAAGTATCCACGTGCCCCAAGGGGCCCTTGCGACGAGTAATACTCGAAGTACTCGAAAGACTCACAAGTAATACTCGACTCGCGACTCGCATGCTTGGTTGCGCAAAGGGTCGTCACATTGCCGATGGGAAGTTGGCAAGTCAACCTTTCGAGAGTCGCGCCTCAAGATTCTGAAAGAGGATGTGGCGGAATGCAAATAATCTGTATTTTTTCCTTTGGTCATCGAGAGATGTCTATATGAGAAAGGAGGAGAGATTTAAATTGGGGCATCCTATGCCCCAAAATCCAGGCTCACAGCAGCCCTTTGGCCCCACCAGTTTGGTGTGGGGGTCTTTGAGGGGGCACGCGTGCTGGTTCGTGGTGTGCCCGCTATCCTCTCAGCGAACCCCTCTTTCTGGCTCCTTCGGCTGGATGTTCACAATGCCTTGAACAAGGTAGAGCGGGCATCGGTCTTTGAGACAATGCACGATCGGGGCCTGGGGTCGTGGATCCCCTTCCTTCCCGAGTTCTACACTCACCCGGTGCAGCTCTTCATGTTTGGCGCCATTGCGCCTGCACTGCTGGAGATTGCCCGTGGTGTGCGCCAGGGGGACCCCCTCGGGCTGACACTGATTGATTTGGCCTTGGCTTCGGCTTGGAGGCAAGGACCCAGTGGCTGAGAGGTGTGCAGGGGTCTTGCTATGGGCATATGGGTACCTTCCAGGATGATGTGACAGTGACAGCCCCGCCCTAGCATCTTGCCGCCGCCTTCACTGCCATGACTAAGGCAGTTGCACTCCACGGTTTGCATATCTAGTCACGGAAATGCCTTCTCCTGCGGTACTCAAAGGCGGTTGTCCTGCCGGTTCTAGCAGGTCTGCCCTGCCGTCGGGATGGCGTGGTTTTGCTGGGGTGTCCGGTGGGCTCGGCTGAGTTTCGGAGTCGGCGGGCGGAGGGGTGGCTCCAGGAGCAGCTGCGCGGCCTTTCTCAGCTATGCCGGATGGAGGATGCCTAGGCGGCCATGCTGCTGCTCTGCCTTTGCGTCATCCCTTAGGTGGACTTCTGCGTGCGAGCACTCCCGCCTGACGATAGCTAGCTGTCCATCCTCCACCGCTTCGACACGGCTATCTGGGAGGCGGTACTCCAGCTTCTGCAGGTTCCCCCAGCCACACAGGTGGGGTCTGTGGACTACGAGCTCCAGCGCCTTGCCCACTTGCAGTCTCAGCTGCCCTTTGCCTTTGGGGGAGTTGGGCTGGCCGGGGTGTGGGACCGTGCTCCTCTAGCCAATGCCTGTGCGACTGGTAGTCTGCTCCTTGCCCTCTCGAGCGAGTTTGCGCCATTCCTCCCAGCAGCGTCGGCGTTGGAGCATCTAGCCCCGGGTTGGGACTTGGTGCAGGAGGAGCTACCTCTTCCTGTCCTTCGGGCCTTGCCTTCTGTGGAGGCCTTGCAGGAGACTTCTTCTGCAGGCTTGTATGCGAGTATGTGCTGGCTGTGGTACTCTCTTTGGCGGGAGGGGTGGATTGCAGAGGTTGTGGAGCTGCACCGGCGTCGCTATGGTTGTGCCAAGGGGGGGGGCGTCCGTGCACATCATGCAGCAGCTGTGTGCGTCAAGCCCACGAGCGGTGCTGGGCGACGGTGACAAGGGGCAGTGCTCTCTGGCTGCAGGCCACCCCGTCTGGCCCGCGCGACCGTACGTACCTCTCCCCATCGGACTACCGCCTTCACGCTCAGCTCTGGCTGGGTCTCCCTCTTCCACACTTGCTGCTGGTGGGGGTGGACGGCCTTGACCCGGCAGCAGTTACCAGGCGGCAGAGTGGAGGCGCGATCCAGCGCGTCCACAACGCCATTCGGGACGAGCTTGCAGCTATCTTTTGGGAGCACCGTCTTCTTCACAGTGGAGGGTGGAGGCGCAGGGGGCCTGCAGGCGGGTGGTGCGGGCAAGCCTCGGTCAGATCTGACGCTGACTGACCTCAAGTCAGGCCTCACGTGGGTGCTGGATGTCACCATCGTTAACCCCCATGGGGTCCGTGCCACGGGGCCTGGCTTGGCAGTCGTTGTGGCAGAGAAGGCCGAGGTGAGCCTATACTCTGCGGTGGAGGGGAGCGGTCGGCAGATGCGTCCTCTAGCTTGGGAGACTCTTGGGGGCCTCGGTGACCACTTCTGGTCCTTTCTGGCTCGCCTTGCCAGGATCTGCCTGGCACGAGGGCTGCTCTGAGGAGGTCTTCGAGCGTTGGGCCCAGCGGGCGGTCTCTGCCCTTGGGCAACGGGTCTCCATAGCGGGCAGTCACAGCCAGTGTGCTGCGATACGGTTCCAAGACGTCGTTCATTGTGCAGCTGCAGACCCTCGGCTTGAGGAGGATGTTCTTCCATTGGCGTATGGACTCGGTTTGCCGAGTGCCCTCTCTCTATCAGATTTTTGTGCTTTTGAACCGGTCCTTGCCGGTACTTAGCTGCTTTTCTTTTCCACGGTTCATGTGCCGTTGGTGGCGGCGTCCTTTGTACCCCGCAGATGTGCCAATCAGGGACAGCGTGCTTCTTGATTGTTTATTAACCATGTTTATCAAGAAGAGTGGTTGTGGAAAAAAAAATATCTGAGTCTTTTGTTTCTCACGTTGTTTCCTGTGACTCACCTCACAGGTTCAGATCCCCCCATGAGCATTTTCCCCTAGCCCGCTCACCATTTTACCCCTCACAAGGTTACCCTGCCTATTTGCCCCTTCTTGGGCTACCACAACTTTACCCCCAAACGTACTCCATGCATTCTCCCATCTAGGGATTGCCCCACCTTGCCCCTCTTCCCAAACAAGCTACACCACTACTTCACCCTGCATTATTCCTTGCCCAAATCTGGGCAACCTCACCTTCCCATCATCTCACCCCCCCACCACCTCACCTTCCCACCACCTTACCTTCCCACCACTTCACCTTCCCACCACATTACCTTCCCACCACTTCACCTCCCCACATCACCACCACACCTCACCTCCTCCCCACCTCACTTTCCCACCACCTCACCTGCCCACCACCTCACCTTCACAGCACCTCACCTGACCCCACTTGCTGTCTAGCTTCCTGTTCAACTACTTAGGCCACAAGTTGTCCTCGCTCTCACTCATTCATTCAATCTAACACATTTGTGGTGTTCTCATTCTCACCAGGGGAACATCAATGATTGAAGTTTGTTTGTTTGCTGGCCCCATAGTAACCCTCTTACAATTGGTTCCGGATGCAGCAAAAAATCATGATTGGTCAACGTCAATCATGGAGCAAAATGTTTTTAACCTTTTTTTTTCTTTCTTTTTTTCTTGGTGATGGGGTTCTAACCAGCAGGTATGATTTCTCGCTTAGCCACTCTTCTCGTGCCTTTGCTTAATATAGCAGACAAGTCTTCCACGCGAACCCATGTGTAGACAACGTGCACATTAGTTGAAAAACGCAAGCAATGAAATCATGAAAAAAATTGATGTCCTCCTATTCAGCTGAGAATTCTGAAGTTCATTCTTCTTGCGGTGAACGGGCTGAAACATTGGCCAACTTGACCAAAAGCGAGGTGTTTCCCTTGCCGTGTCTCCCTCGCCGGCGGCCGAGCCCAATGTGTCTCCTT
>SZWC01016714.1:25863-61845 GCA_023375785.1 Penium margaritaceum
GCCGCCCCGTGCAACAGCCACGGGAGTGGCGTGTGCGAGAGCGCGCCATTGCGGGCGCAGAATCTGCCACCTTTGTACGCGTTTTAGTTGGTCTGGACTCTACTTTTTGCCGTGGTCCAGCTCAATCGGAAGAGGGGCCGAATCTGCTGTGAGTCTCTTTCTCTGTGACGCTGCAAGGTAATCGCTAGGTGGCCGAAGGCTCGGCTTGTGAGAGAGCTGGTGCATTCTTTGTGGGCAGCATTTGCTTTTGTAGTGAAAGCAACGAGGCGCGCCCGTCCTGCGGCGCGGGATGGCACCGATCCCGGCTCGATCACGAGACAGTAGCCTACAGTGTTGCCTTCGCGCAATTATATCCGCATGCCGTCCCACAACGCCTCCTCACAGCTTCACAGCTTCCTGCAAGACATTGTTTGGTGTTCGGTTCTCAAAGAAGTCATCGATGCTTGCCTTCTTCCTTTTCGAAGAGAGACGACCATCCCACGCCATCTCCAACAGTGATCGGTACTCTGGGATGTGGTGCCCCGATCGTTCACCCGTGTCTACCCAGGTCCATTTGCAAACTCCGAATTCTGCAACGCAGTGTTTCCTGCAAAAGCTAATCGCCTGCAAGGTATTAGATCGCTGTTGGTAGGGAGCTCTCGTAGAGTCGACAGCCACGGACGATGCGGAAAAGCCATTTACAGTTGGCAATGAAGTTAACTTTACCAACATATGGACCCTAGTGGAGCTCGACGACCTCAAGCCGGCTTCGGTGTGATGCCCCAACAATTATCAGTGATCCCAGGGGAGGTGGCGACCCCGGGCACAGGAAAAGAATACATTGTTGGGCGCATAGACGCACCGGACGTGGATGGCGGTTCGAGGCTCTACCGAACTGTGTAGAGAAGAACACTGACTGATAAAGGGAAAGGGCTCGTACTTGGGCACATCCGCACACGTGGCGCCATATGTCACACAATAAAGCATTGATTATTGAGGTATTTACTTCTACAGCCCTCGAATAAATGACATTTTCCAAAACATGACCCATGACAACGAGCGGCCCGAATTCACGGCGCCGCGAAGGACATGACCTCAAGACGCCTGCGCGAAATCGCGCTTTAAACGCGCCGTGGCCCTCCAGCGCAGCTAAATTACGGGAAATTCCCTGAATGACACACCAAAGGACAAGGAGATTTTTCCGTGGCACCAGTTCATGAATCAGAACACTATTTGCCCGTGCTTTCCGATTTTGGAGATCAAAATCCACGTTATCCAATTTTTTTCAAGTTAGCCTACAGATTATTTGTGTAGTCAGGATATTCCACAAGGGGCACGTAAGAGATGATCATGTGTCCCACAAAGTAAGGGCTTTCCATGACACCTTATTCTTATGTTTAGTTTTCATCAAACACATGGTTTCTTTTCTTGATTGGAGAGGGGCACATACATTAGTACAGATTCGGAAATTTTACTTACAACTATGATGCCATTCGTTTTTCAAACGTACAAATTGACAGTGACAGCATGCAATAAAACTTGTGTGTGTGTGTGTGTGTGTGTGTGTGTGTGTGTGTGTGTGTGTGTGTGTGTGTGTGTGTGTGTGTGTGTGTGTGTGTGTGTGTGTGACATTTCAAGGGCGTGTTTGAATTGATTTATTAGCCTTGTGTTATCAAGAACGGTTTTTCCGAAATACCAAAAAGTACACTGTTAAAAATAAACAAATTGACATAAGATATGTGACATAACGGATGTTTTGAAACGTACTTAAAGGATCATATAAAGGTATATATCATAAGATTGTGGCTTCTAGTGATATATTTTTGGAAACTATGGCTTATTACAAATCAAAATTTGGATGCCGTTGTAGATAGTTTTGTTAAAACTAATCCCATGGAAGATAGATTTCGTAGGTGAGAGAATCCTCACAAATTGCAATTTTTTGTCTCAATTATTTCGATCAGAAATGGTATATGGACCACGGTGGGTCCAATGTGTACTGAAAATCTGGTAATCACAGCTACATAAAATAATTTCAAATAATGTTAAATTAGCATTCCTTTTTTCACAACACAGAATGGAGTGTCAACAAGAAAAGAAATTGAACGTGACCTTCAACATTTCCGTGTTTTCTTATATTTAATCTAATCTATGAAATTTCCTATTTATAGAAGTAGACTTTTCTCTCCCTTGGAAAAACGGTTATTCATTACACAAGCTCAATAAATCAAGTGTAACACATCCTTGTAATGTCACAAACACACTTAGAAGTTTTGTTGCATTATGCCCTTGTCAATTTCTACGTATGAAAAACGACTGGCATCATAATTGTAAGAATAATTTGCAAATATCTACTAATGTAAGTACCCCTTTTATTTATCAGAAAAATAACCCTTGTGCTTGACGAACTCTAAACATAAGAGGTCGTCATGGAAACCCCTTACTTTGTGGGATACATGATGATTTATTATATGCCCCTCATGGCATATCGTAATCACACCAAGAATATGTGGCTTCATGAGAAAAAAAACTAGATATCATGGATTTATGATCTCCAAAAGCGGAAAGCAGGGTAAATAATTATCTCATTCATCAACTGGAGCCATGGAAAACTCTCCTTTTCCAGTTATGTGGCATTCAGTGAATTTCCAGTAATTCAGCTGCGCCGGAGGGCCACGGCGCGTGAAAAGTGCGATCTCAAAAGGGCGCCTTGAGTTCATGGCCCTCACAGCACCGCGAATTCTGGCCGCTCGCAGTCAAGGGTCACGAGTTAAACATCGCCAAACCACAGGCCGTCGACGTAAAGACCTCATTGATTATTATTAGTGGGGTTCCAAAATGTACTAAATAGTTTGTAGGTCAAACTAAGAGTTTCAAGCGCTCAGACAAATAAGTCAATCGCGCACGGGGTCGGTTGTAGTCATGGGATAGACAAATTAGGCATGGTCTATTTTACCGCGGTTTCTGGGGTTTGAACTAAGAGCTTAACTAATTAATCAGTGTCTTTGTTCAAAAGGGGGGTCGAACGTTGGACTTGCACTAGTCACGTGCGCCACCTGTCCGGCGATGCGCATGTTTGAAAGTTCAAAATTCGAATCCTCAAACTTAGACACGTCTGCCTCCNCGGGGTCGGTTGTGGTCATGGGATAGACAAATTAGGCATGGTCTATTTTACCGCGGTTTCTGGGGTTTGAACTAAGAGCTTAACTAATTAATCAGTGTCTTTGTTCAAAAGGGGGGTCGAACGTTGGACTTGCACTAGTCACGTGCGCCACCTGTCCGGCGATGCGCATGTTTGAAAGTTCAAAATTCGAATCCTCAAACTTAGACACGTCTGCCTCCTGCTGACGACCAATGATCGGTCGCTCTTTTATTCGAACCGAAATCGCTAAAAACATGTTAAACCACAGACTATTTAGTCTTAGTCTAAGAATCCCATTGCATTTAGTAGATCAGTTTGAACTAATTAGTTGATTCTTTGAGCCACGAGGCCGATAGACAAATTAGTCTATCCCAAAATGGAGGTGAAATCGTTCCGGAACTCGTAAGCGCATCACACACTTGACGGCCGCCTCGAGAGGCTAATGGCCATTTCCTTAGAAGCTCGCCAGCCTAACCGGCCTCGATTTCGCGCCATCGAGAATCGACACAAAACTAATTAGTCGATTTTGGAACCCAGCCCTTGTTTTGTTCTCTTCTGAGAGCCGCTGTCAGTACCAACAGCGACTCGAGAAGAACATGCTGCACGTTGCAACATGTTTCCCGACATGCGATGTCCTTCAGAAAAAAATGGGGAAATGCTACGCAACCTTACTTGACCCGGAGCGCTCAGCCATCCGGTCAGTCTTCTCCCGTTCATCGTCAGGTGTCTGGCTTTCTAAACTCGTTCTTGAAACGGTTTGTAGAAATCGGTGGAGTATGTTGCGTCAAATGGGAGGAGCTCTTGGTGTTTCAGTCGCGAATGGTCACAAATGAGGTCAGCTCTGCCAACGATGCCCGTTTGTCACACGGGTCTCACCGCGTCGCGTCGTCATAGAGCGCAACTACCCCTTTCGAAGCTACGACGTATATTCGTGCACAAAGTTCTGATTATGTCACAATCGTATCCGTTGTGACACCCACTTCATTTTGCACTCTCTTTCCTTCTAGTCAAGAGTCTATCTTGTACAACTTTCTTCCCGTCGGTGGATTAATCTCTAGGTTTTAAAAAACTCTCTCACGTGCTTCTAAAACTCGGTGTCTATGATGCACCTCTTTATAAAAAGATGCATCGTGACATCTCATTTGCAATATTGGGTCCTTCTCCTCGCGTAAGTCGGAATGCGACCTCAGGACCCCTTTTGTTTTTTTGTACTGCCACATGGATCCCAAACTTGACTGTGCCAGCTTGCATGGTCAGAATTTGGCTAGCAGTTTTGACTTAAATTTGTGAAAATGTCAAAACGTTTTCGCTCTACATTCCTCCCCCTTTAAAACCAAATCGTCCCGATTTGTGATCTTTCTTGGAGAAAAAGACGTGCACATCACGAAAAAAAGACAATAGTGAGGAGGAACAGTTTTTCTTTTATGACCGTCACATTTGTCGAACAATGATTTTTATCACTTGAGGACTTATGGCACTTTGAAGTACAATACCAAATCTCAACCTTTGACAAGGGATGGCGGCGCATCGTCCCCCTTTTGTAAGGAGCGCCCTTGTGACGTGTGTCCTCGCGTCCCCGTTTTGCACTACGCGGTGGCCAAGGTGTTTTTCCAGAACCTCATGAAGGGGTTTGTGCCAGGGTGGTACTCCCGAGGGCACATCGTTGTGAACGGGCACCTAGTTCCTCCCAGTACTCGGTTACGGCTGCTTTTGGCATCCGAGACTCTTACTCCCATGAGTTGTGTTCAGTTCCACAACCGGCCCAATGCACAAGGTACTCCTTGACCACTCGTCCGTGGAGTGTACGCTCTCGTTGCTGAAGGATACGGTGTAAATCACATTGGCCTTCAACGGCAAGAACTGCTGGGCGGGGGTGGTTGAACAGGCCCATTTTTCGTGTATGGTGCAAGAAGACTTACGTGGAAGACGTTGTGGATACGCATGGCGGAGGGGAGCACGAGACGGTAGGCCACTGGTCCCACCTCATGCGTGGTCACAAAGGGTCCTAACCACTTTGGCAACATCTTACATGCACAAGGCGTCTTCAGCCGTAAATGTTTTGTGCTGAGAAGCACTCGATTGCCAACGTAGAATTTGACCTCACGTCTGGACTTGTCAGCATAGACCTTTTGACGTAGTCGAGCTACGTACAAGTGTGCTTTTACTTCACGCCACAACACATCCATTTTTTTGACAAAGGCCTTGACGGAGGGAGCCTGATCACCGCCACCCCCGTGCTTCACCAGTGAGGCGGGTACCACCGGATGCCGACCATGATTGAGAAGAAACGAGGTATAACCAGTCGATTCGCTCACGGCGTTGTTCATAGCAAATTCTTCAGGCGCGATGAAATCATCCAAATCCTCCATCAAAGGGTTGATATACATCCGCAACATTTGTTGCAATGTGCGGTTCATGCACTCAGTCTGCCCATCTGTCTGTGGATGGAATGCTGTTGACAGCTTTACTCGTGTCCCGTATCGCTCATTGAGTGATTGCCAGAAGCGACTTGCAAACCAAGGATCACGATCGGAGATGATCTCAAGGGCGATGCCGTGGTACTTCACAACGACACATGGCGTGCTGTTTCCTCAATGGTCACCGGTGATGTTGTGGGCATATAATATGCCATGCAGGTTGCACAATTGATCACCACGAATATTGCATCATGGTCCCTCTTTGTTTGTGGGAGGCCAGTGATGAAATCCATCGCCACACATTCCCATGGAGAGTTGGGAAAATCCAATGGTTGGAGAAGCCTTCCTAAAGCTTTGTTGCTTGCTTTGTTCCGGAGGCACAAGTCACAAACCGCATAACATCTTCGCACCGCATTGCTCCAACCTGGCCACCAATAATGCTTTGACAATGAATATCCTGTTTTCTTTGGACCCGCATGTCCCGCTATTGGGAGGTTATGAAACTCGAATAGTATCTGCTCCCGAAGCTTGTTGGCATCTTGGACCACCATATGTTCGCCATGCCAATAAATTCCTTCAGCCTTGACCAAATTATGTCGCTCAATGTTCCGAGGATCTTCGAACCATGGGTCGATCGTGTAACCCATGCAAATTTGATTCTTGAAGGGGTTTACCTGAATGAGTGGTCCGGGCGCTGGGCGGAGTGGGTTCGTGTTTTGAGTCACTACGGTTGCTATCATGGCAAAGGTACGGTTTGAGGTTTTCTGGCAACCCACCATGATCGCCACACACACGGGATTACGAATCAATGGATCTTCCACATTGATGCGGCCGGGCCGGTACTGCCATGTGAAAGTGAACCTGCTCAAGTACTCACTCCAGCGTGCCTGGCGTCTCGACAAATTGGGTTGTGTTTGGAAATATATAAGGGGGTTATGGTCAATGACCACCGTGATCTCCCCTTCTGCTCCCTCCTGGTAACATCGCCACACCTTGAATGCATGCACAACTGTAAGGAGTTCTTGGTCTCTTGTCGTGTAGCGAGTTTCTGCATCAGAAAGTTTTCGGCTCTCAAATGCTACTGGATGACCATCTTGCATGAGGACAGCTCCGACAAGGACAAGTGATGCGTCACATCTGAGTTCCCATGGCTTCTTGGGGTCGGGAAGGACAAGCACGGGTGCTGAGGCTAGCATCTCCTTGACTTTGTTGAAGGGTGCCTCATATCGTTCCGTCCAACGCCAAGCGACTGTCTTTCGTATGAGACTTGTGAGTGGGCTGACCAAGGTCGATTAGCCCCTCATGAAGCGTCTGAAATAGCTTGAGAGGCCAAGAAAAGATCAGATCTGGCCCACGTTCAAAGGGCAAGGCCATTCTTTCACCACTTGCAGCTTTCGGGGGTCCACACGGATGCCTTCACCACTCACAATATGTCCAAGGTACTCAAGCTCTCTTTGCGCGAATTTTCACTTGCTCATTTTTACAAATAACTTGCTCTCACGTAGAATTTCCAACACCTCTTGCACATGCTTCTCGTGCTCCTCTTATGTCTTGGAGAAGATGAGAATGTCATCCAAGTACACCAACATGGACTTCCCCAGCTGATTACAGAACACGTTGTTCATTACGACTTGGAACGTTGCTGGTGCATTTGTTAACCCAAAGGATAGCACACAAAACTAATTGTGTCCCAAGTGTGTACATAAGGCATTCTTTGGTACACCTTCCTCTGTGATTTGGATGTGGTGATACCCTTGCGAGAGGTCAAGTGATGAGAAGATTTTGCTACTTGTAGTTGATGAAAGAGGTCCTCGATTCGTGGCAATGGATAACGGATTTTTACTGTGAGCTTGTTCAATGCGCGATAGTCCACGCACGTCCGCAAGCCTCCATCCTTCTTGCTCACAAAAAGGATTGGTACACCAAAGGGAGATGAGCTCGGCTCAATCCATCCCTTTTGCAGGTACTCTTTGATTTGTGTTTCGGCCTCTTTTCTCTTGGCAGGACTGAGCGGATACATGCCCCGAAAAGGTGGTGTTGCATTGGACTCTAGTGGGATTGTGTGACCCACTTCTCTGACCGGCGGCAGTCCATCTGGTGGTTCTTGAAACACATCTTGAAAATCTGAGATGATGATCTTCATGTTGTGTGGGATGTCACGTACAGGCTCTTCTTCTGTTTTTTGTAGTGTGGCTAAGAAGACACGGCATCCTTGTCGCAATCTTTGCTTCACTTGTATCGCAGTCAACGCAGCCGGTGTATTATTTTCAGGTTTTTGAAGTTAAGGTATTGGTGAGATGGTGATCTTCCGTCGTCCTTTCATCACTTGCAATAGCTTTGACTCGAAGTCCATTTTTGCCTTGTGGCTCACCAACCAAGGGTCTTCCAACACGACGTCAAATAAGTCCATCAGGTCAAGAACCATGAGACGAGTCTTTGTGCTCAATCCTCCAAGGGAGAGCTATACTACACAATCACCGATGATTGGTACTTCACTGTTATCGCCCACCAACACCTTTCCTTGTCAAGGGGTGTATTCTAGACCACTGGAATTCAAGGATGTAGCTTTCACAAATGAATCATCAGCCCCAGTATCACCAAGGATTCGAGCTGGTGCTCCATTGACACTTCCTCGAAACTACATGGTCATATGTGCACTAGCCTTCCGTACAAACAAGGTCACTGGTGGCTTTGCCTGCAAGTGGTAAATCCGGTAGGCATAGCAGCTTTGACGTAGCTCCATATCATCGCCCACCTTCTCCCACATGTGATGACCACATGCAAAGGTTGTAAGCAATCTCGTATCTTTCAGCTGTGACATGTCATTTCCTTCATGTACAGGCACAAAGATCGTGGCTGCGGACAGTGACTGCGTCTTAGGAGCTTGTTGTGCCTCTTTGATGATGTCAGATCTGTTTTCCCTTGTAACTACGACAAGGCATGAACTGTTGTCAAGATTCTTATTTGTGGCGTACATTAGTGGATGAAAACGACTGGAGTAAAGAGAGTTAGATTGGATGAACGATGAAAATATTGTTGAAAAACATTGCAATGACAAGAACTCAAATCGCTTTACATCGTCATCCACAAACATAAATATCCTCTCATTGTCCATGCCGTCAAGTCCCCCGGGCAGTCGTCCACTGTCTACTGCTGGGGTTGGCGAAAATCCTGTTGGAGTCCACGTGGCTCCATGCCATGGGGCTCGTACCCCTCGACCTCGTCTGGCACACGAGGGCATCCACGACCCCGCTGTCGCCCACGTACTCGGATCCTTTGAACAGCTCCAAAGGCTGGCTGCTGCTGCCCTCCAGGTACAGGACAAAAAGTACCGTTGCCTCCTCGGGGTCCAGCGAGTTGCCTGCCTGGAGCACCCGTTGGCGCCCAACCACCGCCGCCCTGAATATTACGTGCACTGCCCTGCAAGTTTCCTAGCATCCCTTGTCGGTTCAGGCCCCCATGAGGCCTGTTGCCCTGTCCTTGATGGACAGCTGGCCCTTGTGGAGAACCATGTTGCTGACAATGCGGGCGATTCCGTGCAATGTACCCTGGTTCGTTGCACTCCCTACAGGTGAAAGTACCACTTTGCTGAGCCTACTGATCCTGGAAGCGAGCTTTCTTGGGTTGTCTAATCTTTCCATTGAATGGATGTTTGCTTCCGCCATTCCCAAGAAGGCTCGGTGCCTCATTCCTTGTTACATGCACTGGATTTGACGTATCCCACAAGGCCGAGTTCTCGTTGTACGTCTCAAGGACGTACTTTGTCACTACTCGCAGGCTCGTCCATCGCTTGTGATCCTTATCAGTAATGCAGTGGAACTTTAGTTGTTGGCTGGCCAACCCATTCAAGAACAATGTAATCTTTGCCTAACCTGTCATGTGTCGCGGCTGGACACGCTGGGCCGTGTCATAAAAGTGATCCACATACTGGCATCTCCAACTCGACCTTTGCTGCTTGCGAGTCGATATGGTGAGAGAACAACTCTCCCATGAGTTCCTTGAACTCCTCCCATGTGGGATTTCCCTCCTGGTTCTTTGTAAACCATATCTGTGCAAGCTTCTCAAACTACTCACGATTCACCGCCAGCATCCCTTGTGCCCCCCATTCGTCCAAGGGGATCTTTCTCAGCTGCATCTGGAGTTTAAATCCCTTCAGCCACGTGTGTACATTTGACTTGCCATCGTATCTGTCAGTCGAGTCAAACAAAGGCCGGCTTGTCAAACTTGGTGTCGGTGGCCCAACCCTAGTGGTAGGCTGCATTGTGTTGCGCTGGTTGGCGACTGAGCTTGCTTGGCGACTTTTCGCCTGAATTTGTTTTTGGGGCTCAAAAGCGCATTCCGCCGCCTCTCCTGCTGCATGAACCGCTGCTTCCTCATGAATCTATGCCACTCCGTGTTGCTTTGCCTTGAGCATCTCTCGAGCGGTGACTTCTTCTTCGGCGTAATGTAAGGTGATAGCAAGCTCTCTGTGGAGTTTGATGTTCTCATCTGAGAGTTTGCTGTTCACCGTGTGAGCGTGGTTGACATTTGTTCTGAGAGAGACACTTGCCTTCTCATGGCTGTGTGCCATTTCACCAATGATGCCCACACCGATGTTGTAGTCCTCGCTGCTCAGGTTGTCTTTCAGCCTCGTTACATTTTCCTCGGCCTCCTGAAGGCGGATCGCTTTGAGGAAGGCGCGATGGATGCTTAGAGAGCCGACAAGGCCCATCCGGCAGAGGTTGTTCCTTTCGATGGCGTGTAGGTTAGAAGTATCTTGTCCCTTTTCAACAGCTCCACGCACGGGGTTGGTTGTCTTGAGCTTTTGCCTTGCAGCTTCAACGCGGATGCCACGAGTTGGAGATGACTCTCTTCCCCACTCGTCCGAGTCATCCACAAAATGAGCACGACGCCTTCCAACCAGTCCGGGGATGGTAGTGCGTTCCTCTTCTTCCGTCTCATGTCTGTCATCCTCAGGTTGTTGCTCGTTGCTCTCATCATCTGCGACGTCATTTGCTTCGAGCTCGATGGAAGTACCTTCCTCTTCTTCGGCTACACCATTGTCACGTTCTTAGTCACTTGTCACCTCATCCTCGGCTGGTGCTTCATCCGGCTTTGTAGGATTCACGATGTCGGCATCACCATCCACCATGTTGGAAGGGTGTCCATCTTCTGCTGTTGGCTTTGAAGTAGGCTCAGGATTTTTTTCGAGAGCCTCTTGCTCAAGATCCTCGTGGGCCTCTTCATATCCCTCGATCATCTAAAAAATCAAGTGCTCGTGGCTATCTTCCACCGTGTACGGTGGCAAGCCATAGGGGCGGTCAAGAGCTTGCCCCAGAGGAGTCACATGGTCCTCGCCTCGACGCCCACCCTTTTTCCCATCCCGATGATGTGACGGAATTAGGACGGGATCCTCCATTCCCCTTCGTAGCATGTGGCGGATTGGAGAGCGACCCTTGAACTTCCCTTTAGGAGTCACTTTTGGAGGCGGCCCGCCAAAGAGCGTGGATAAGTCGGTACCCTGAGCGGCCATGACTTTGGTGACCCAAGAATCTCACGACCCCTTGTCAAGGTTGTAGCTAGAGTGCACGCTTGTCCTTCCATAATGCCACACACTTTAAGCCCGCTCTACCCCTCCCCCCCCTCTTTTCTTTTCTTGGGTGAAGCACATACTTGCGACTACACGATGGTACTTGCTTTAAACCCTCTTTTCTCAACAAGATCCGGTCTCTCTCCCTCTTGGATCTAAGTGCAAAATCCAAGGAGGGGGTTCCTCCACTTCATTAGAGATTGACTCCCTTAGTTTAATGTGCAGTTCGCAAGGAGGAGCTCCACTCACTCACTTTGAAACTGACACATGTATTCTTCAAGTGTACCTTTTCACAAGGAGGAGTTTAATTCACTTACTTTGAAGACCATACACTCTTAGAAGTACCACACCTCTCTCCTAATCAAAGAGGAGATTTAAAAGGAGGTTCAAGAGGCAAGGAGCAAAAAAGAAACCACAACATGCAAAGATATTAACATGACCTCAACTAGCCGCAACCAAGTGGCAAAATCAGGTATCTATTATCTTAGAAAGAGATAGAGCTTTCTAATGCGAATCCAACAAAAGAATGGCATGTCAATCGGAGCTTTCTTGTGGAAGCGATGATTTTTTAAGTTCTTGGGCCCGGGTCCACCTCTCGTCCCGTTTTTGGCTCCTCTTCGACGACGACGACCTCCACGGAGCGGAAAAACGTGGGCGGCGGCTCAGTTTGCCATGCCCATGGCCTAGAAGTTGCTATCGCAGCAGGGGCCCTTGCTGTCGCGGCGGAGGTGGCTGCTGTCAAAGCTGACTGTCTTGCCTCTCCGCCGGGGCCCGTTTCGCGCGTCAGGATGCTTCTGCGACCGTGTTTGCAGCTGTATGCCAAGCGAGGGTGTAGAAGCAAAATCTCTGGAGTTTGCAACCCTCATTCGGGTCTCCTAGCGCGTCTCACCTGGTAGGCTTGTCGCGGTCGGCTCGACCGGGTCACGCCATGAGACAAGTGTGTGCTAAGGCTACGGCCGAAAGATTACTAGCTCTGATGCCAGTGTAGGAATCGGTGGAGTACGTCACGTCGAAAGGGAGGAGCTCTCGGTGTTTCAGTCGTGAATGGTCACGAATGAGGTCTGCCGACGATGCCCGTTTGTCACACGGGTCTCACTGCGTCGCGTCGTCGTAGAGCGCAACTACCCCTTTTGAAGCTATGACATATAGCTGTACAAAAAGTTACGATTATGTCACAATCGTAGCAGTTGTGACACCCACTTCATTTTGTGCTCTCTTTCCTTTTAGTCGAGGGTCTGTTTTGTACAACTTTCTTCCCGTCGGTGGAATAATCTATAGGTTTGAAAAACTCTCTCACGTGCTTCTAAAAATCGGTGTCTATGATGCACCTCTTCATAAAAAGATGCATTGCGACATCTCATTCGCGATTTTGGGTCCTTCTCCTCGCAGAAGTCGGAATGCGACCTCAGGACCCCTTTTGTCTTTTGTAATTGCCACATGGATCCCAAACTTGACTGTGCCAGCTGGCATGGTCAGAGTTTGGCTAGTAGTTTTGACTTAGAATTGTGAAAACTTCAAAACGTTTTCGCTCTACACGGTTACACGTTGAGTTGATTTCACAGGATACCTGCGACTCGAGGTATTTTCGCCTTGTGCCGTCGTCTGAGAAATATGTGTTTCCCGCCTTCTTACTTACGAAAATGTGTGCGGCGTTTCTACTCATCTATCGCGTGCGAAACCTGATTTTTGCCATTCGGTAATGAAAAGTACGGAAAAAGAAGGCAAGCAAGAGAGGATTTTACGATGGACTAGCGAAAATTTCCAAAAACCTGGGTTTGCGATGCATTTGATAGATGAGTCCACCGTCCTCTCATGTTTTTCCCAGTGACGCCACTGTTTGTGTACATTGAAACGGTACAATGTCTACGGACAAGATCCTCCGTCGCACAAATATCTCTGGAAATGTAAAAGGCGGGAACTGATCTTCGACATTTCTGTACCCTCTGACCGTCTAACAAAAACACCGATAGACAGGTGGCGTCGCTTAGAGGATATTAGCGAATCTCTTCGACCTGCGAATTTCCTATTGCAGTCAACCTGTCTAGCAAGAACGCGAATCCGTACGGGCGGTTAAAGTAATTAATGTAGAACGCAACTTAACTAAGCACGAATCTGACCGCCGCAGCATCGCACGACTAAAACCGTGTCGGCCAAGGCATCGCGCAAAACCGCCCCAGAACAAAAGCACATCCGTGCATCACTTCCAAAAAAACACAACTGGCTGCCGGCTGGTCGAAAGCGAGACACACAAGTGGAAAAAAGCGAACGGAACGCTGCCTGTCGCCCCTTTTGCTGTCACGCTCACGAATGTTGGTTTCCATGAGAAGTGAAAATACCGACAATCCAGTGAAAACCAAGAAGGTTTCTCAACGGCTCAATCTCAGTCGCTGTCATTGAAGCTATAAAATTCACAGGAATATTGATGCATGTTCCCTCTTTGAAATGGAAGTGATTACCAACTTGCCCTCTCAGATTGCTTCCATATCAATTTTGAAACTACAATTTAGATTTTTAGACGATGTGGAAGCTCCTCACTTAGCGGGAGAAGGGTTCGAGATGACTGCGACAGCGAATTCATGAGGATGCGTTTTGTTCTCGGCTGTGCGATGTTTTTTGTTTCGCCGCCAGCTGGCAGCACCAAGAATTGATTCTTATGGCCCCATCTTTTGAACCATAAATTCAGTGCCTAACAACCCAAAAAAGCCAAAACCTTGTGGAAGACCAATATGAGGACCGAAGCCCAGGCTTTTTGACAACAAGATCATTCAGAAGAGAGCGAAACCTCAGTCACATAAATGATTTTTTTCTTCTGAAGCGGGAAAAACATATGATTGATAATGCATGTCTTTATAGGATTCGTCCAATATGGGTCATTCCATCATTTAAGGCAACAGAACTCATGTGTCTGTTTTCCGTGACACAAAAACCATTATGTGCAGTTTTCTGCATACATTTTCTCTCACACAAAGAGGTGCCTTAATATGTACAGTAGAACAGCTTCACATCTTCCTGCAAGAAGTTGTTTGGTATTCGGCTCTCAAAGAAGTCATCGATGCATGCCTACGCCCTTTTCAAAGAGAGATGACTATCCCACGCCATCTCCAAAGGGGATCGGTCCTCCGGGATGTAGTGCCCCAATGGTTTACCTGTGTCGACCCAGGTCCAATAATGAGAGCTTTCAAGCTTCAAATTCTGCAACGCAATGTTCCCTGCAACAGCTAGTCGCCTGCAAGGTACTAGATCACTGTTGGTTGGGAGCTCTCGTCGAGTCTACAGCCATGGATGATGCGGACAGGCCATTCACCGTTGGTAGTGAAGTTGATTAGACCGACACATGGACCCTAGTGGTGCTCAACGACCTCAAGGCGGCTTTGTTGGGATGCCCGAACAAATATCAGTGATCCTAGGGGAGGTGGCAACCCCGGGCACAGGAAAAGGAGACAGGGGTCAGGAACATAAACGTTCCGCTCAACGGGACCAACAAAGCGGGTAAGCGGTATGGGCGGCAGATGACGCCCTTTGATGAGCATGGTTGACGTGGACAGCCTTGGCATGTTTGTCTTTTCCTTAGAGTAGTTGTTTGTCAAGATGCCAGGTGGACTAGTCATGATTCCGAATGTTGTACTTTAGCCAGTAGCAAATCCTGTGCACTTCCCCCCCCCCCAAAAAACTGACATGATGATAGTCAAGAGAGGCAGTTATGCCTCTCTTGTGAATTGCGATGGCCATCCACTGCATGAATCACATTGCCCTCATGTGAGTTACTTATGTTGTCTTTTGAACCTCATCTAACTGACAAAAGAAGTGACATAACAATGGATGCAGAACAAACCACTCACAACTTCTCTAACTAAGTTGGCTTGAGCAAGCATGTGCAGAACTTGACAGGGACACACGGGTGATTCATGTTTTGCATACAGCTGTTACTACCACGGAGGGCTCCGCAAAGCAATGGCACGTGCGACTGGAGGTGGGACACTAAATGCACCATTACTACATATAGCACCTGACTAACTGTGGCCAAAAAGCATCTCAAACCGGAGATTTCTTATGTAAAGGATTCAAGTTTGTGACCGCTAAAGAGCAATATTGTGATACACACAATAATGATTACCACCACGGCGACCCCGTAAATTTTAACGGATAGAACCTTTTTGCTATCTAAACCACCACGGTAAGTCAAACCAAGACGGTCGTTCTAGGCGTCAAGTTAATCCCAACCACCGGAGCTCGAACCATCACGTTAACTCAAGCGACCTCATTAACTTGACGAGGTGTCCTGTTTTGCATGCAATCATTTTGACAATGGTGGGCTACACAAAGCAATGGTGCACACGATTGGTAAATATGGGGAAAAAAATGCATTGTTACATTGAAAGGTCTGCACAAACCGTGCGCAATCTCAATCCAGAGGTCTCTTATGGAGCACGATTCAAGGAAAATATTGTAAGATTCACACAATACACTGGCACACCACGGCGCCTCCGTAAACTTCAAGAGGTGGAGCCTTTGTGTTTATCTGAACCACCACCATACGTCGTACCACGAAGGTCGTCGTAGGCGTCGTGTTTATCCTAACCACCGGGGCTTGAACCACCACGTCAATTCGAGCAACCACGATAACTTGACGAGGTTGAACCTTCAAATCCATTTCATCAACCAATGAGTCTTGAACCACCAACCGCTCCGCACGGATGCATTCATGCAGGTGCTCATTGGACGTGGTTCACCACGTCAACCACACCGCACGGATGCATTCATTCACAAATGATGAAGTGTCAATACATTTACGTATATCACTGTCACTAACGTGTTCTCCATGTTTGTGAATCACGAGCATCGTGTTGACCAGGATGAACAAGGGGGGGCACGTATTCCCTTACACAACACATCCTCATGATCGCGAAATTCTTCTCGATGATCAGCGAGCTCGCATCATGCCTCGAGTAGGAACATTACAGGAGGACTCATCATTATGCGTTAATGTCGTGTCAGGGCACATGGCGTGGTGCCGGAGGAAGGTTCCGGGGTACAGTATAAGGATGGAGGACAAGCGCGTGTCGGCACACGCAGGCGAGAGGGGGATGATGACCACCGCGTCTTCCACGAAGTCATCCATGGTCATCAGGCAGTCAGCGGGCCCTGTAATTTGATGTACATTGCAAAGAAAGCATTGACCCGGGCTCAAAGATGCACGAAGGCCACCTTGCGTAGGAGCCACTGGAGTGGCATGTGCGAGGGCGCGCGATCCTGGGCGTAGAATGTGCAACTCTTCCAGGCGCTTTGGATGGTCTAGATTCCAATTTTCACTGAGATCTAGCTCAAGTGGGGAGAGCGACTGATTCTGCTGTGAGTTACAAATTTGGTGCTTTCTTTGTGGGCCATAGCTGTTGCCTTTGAAGTGAAAGCAGCGAGGCGCGTCCGGGTTGTGGCGCGAATGGCACTTTTCTCGGCTCTTTCAATACTACTACTATTGTAACAAGCTACTCTTGTAAGAGTAGTTCTTTTGCACGAGTTTATGCACATGGCATCACCAAACGCAACACAGCTTCATAGCTTCATGCAAAGCTTTACTTGGTGTTCCTACATAGCTTCACATTGATGCATGTCCATGTCCTTTTTCAAGCGATACGACTATCGCAAGCCATGTTCAAAAGGGCTTGTTACTTTGGGAGGAGGTGGCCCCATAACTTTCCCACATCTACCGCGGCCCAGAAGGAAGACTTGCATGCTCGACATTCTGCCATGCAATGCTTTTTGCAAAACTGATTGCTTGCAGTGAAAAAAAACTTCCAAGGTGGGGAGCTCTCACCCAGTCTACAGCCATAGATTATGCAGAAAACTAGTAAGTGGTAGAAATGGGAGTTGTTGCAGCAACATACTGACTCTAGTGGTCATCAACTACCCAAAGGCAGCAGTGAAAAGTGTTGAGGCATCCCAAGGGAGATGGCAGCCCCAGCATGTCTTTGCCGTCCTCTATGGAGACCATTCCTAGCCAAATCCTGTGGGTGCGAGTGGGAATGGTTGGTTTTTTTAGTTCAGCAACCTCAACAGGGGGGTTGGCAAGTTGATGTGTGGGAGGGTGTCCAACTCGTCCAGGCTATGTAACGTGGTCCACCCTGTTCATCCCTCTGGATGGTGTTCTTGGGGACGAAGGATGCGATAGGGAAGTAAAGAAGATGGTGGGCAGGTGCCAAGTGGCAGGCCGCTAGTGTGACTTTATACTGCCTAGGATAGAGGTGAGGGCTCAGCCAAACCTCATTCATCAACACACGTGGTGGCCTCTCCATGATGCACTCAATCCTCACGATACATTCATTTTTCTATCTTCCATACTGAGCGTACCGCCTCACCTTGCCTACGAGACCCCATTCTAGAGATGTCGAAGGACATGGGTCACGTGCAAACCTCCTCAATCGACAGATCGACTTCACGATACATTAAGGACATAACATTTGCGCATATCCTTGGGGCTTGTCGAGTCCAAAGCTGCTTTCCTCCCACTTCATAATCAATGACTAAGCATATCACTAGTTGATCCATAGATGTCCAAAGGGTATCAGCCCAAAGGAGCACGTCCATCTGGACATGTCCCATTGTTCACTGAAAACAGATGGTTTCACACTCGTCCATCGAGAGCAAAACCAAAAGGACAGCAATTCGAATAAGGAAATTGTAGCGACAAAGAAAAGATCTCCCAATGGTCCATCCAAGAGCTTTCGAGTTGAGAGTGAAGTCGCGGCGACCTCAGGCCATCCGGACCAGGCCACCGCATGGTAGTATAACAGGTTATCAAGAGAACCGAGAAGGAATGGTTGGACAATAGTGAAGAGAATTTGTCGAGAGCACATGTTCAGACGCAAACCAAGCGTGCCCTTGGTGATTGTGGCGCATCGGTGAAGCAAAACTACGAGGCAACAGCAAATCTCATAGTCGAGGAAACAAACGATGGAGAAAACAAGAAGAAAATTGTGGCAAGGCTTGACATTTTTATGGAACCAGAAAGGGTTGAAGGAAAAGGTATGGCACTACCTCGACCAAAATGCTTACACTTTGTGAAAGACCAAAAGACTACCTAAGGGAAAGAGAGAGTAACAAAAACCATCATACCGTAAACCAGTGTACAAATAGAGCATCCAATTGCACCCTGTCGCAAACGGGAGGAAAACTTGTAAAGCCCACAACTCCGAAGATGACCTTTAGTGCTGGTAGTACGATCAGGTCATTTCTTGGCTAGCAGCTTCACATTTTGGCTAGGGCACTTTTTCACAATGCCATGGATGACTCTTGCCAGATATCAGTGTCTGAAAGAAGGTGGAACTTCTGAATGAGTGATTGATGAATGAGCCCAAGTGGGCTGATGTACTCAGGACAGAGAGGGGACTGATCTGCTACCTAGGCACACTGAAGCAATGTCTAATCTGCCACCTAGGCGGATTCCTGCAATCCATGTTGCTGACATGTTAGATTGCATATCTGACTGCAATCACAGTAAAACTGTGATTGAAGTTAGGGAGAGCTGAACTGGGCTTCTCATGATTGAATGGTCCCAGTGAACACCACTGAGCTACAATCACACACGCCCCTTAGAAGCCCAGAAGGCTCATAACATCTCAAGAAGGGGCATGGAGTCCAAGACGAGTCAATAGCTTTAAATGCTGTTCACAAGGTAGCGCCTTGGTGAAGATGTTGGCGATGTTATCATGAGAAGCGACATGGCGAACCAGAAGCTCACCAGCTTGTACGAGCTCGCGTATGAAGAAGTAGCGAAGCTTGATGTGTTTGGTTTGTGAGTGATAAACTGGGTCTTTTGTGAGTGCTATGGTGCTTAGATTGTCACACCATAAGAGCGGTGTAGGTTGTGGGTGTCCAAATTTGTAGAGTAAGTGGCAAAGCCAATTTGATGGTGCAACCATGGTACAGGCATACAATTCTACTTCACACAACGAGAGAGAGAGAGAGAGACTCGGGAAGAGCGGGTGGAGCACCAACTCATAAGTCCTGAACCAAGGCGGAAAGCATAGCCTTGGGTGGAGCGGCGATCAGCTTGATCGTCTGCCCAAGACGAGTCATTGAAGCCTTGTAGGAAGATGGGGTTAGTACCATCGAGCGTGAGCCCGTAGGTCTTTGTCGCTTGAAGATACCGAAGGACTCTCTTGGAAGCTTTCCAATATTTATCTGAAAATTGTCTTTGGGTGACAAAGCGAGAAAGAACACTGAGTGAATACGCAAGGTCTGGACGAGTGCAGACCATAGCGTACATGGAACGGCCGGTGCAGTGAGGTTGTGTTCGTGCTGTTGCATGCTTCATGTCCGAAGTGAGTGAGAATTGAGTTGACATACGACTCTTGGGAAAGAGTGATGGTGCGCGCTTCTTGGTCATGACGCACCTCCATGCCGAGGTACTGGGTGTGTTTACCGAGGTCTTTCGTTTGACAGCGTTGCATGAGTGCTTCCTTGAGGGCAGTGAGCTCATCAAGGTTTTCTGATGCAAGCGTCATGTTGTCAATGTATGCAAGAATATAGCAACCTGATGTGGATTTGCGAAATAAGAGACTTGCATCAGATTGGGATGAATGAAATCCATGGTTGATGAGAGTTTTTCTAAGCTTTGCGTGCCACTCTCAGGGTGACTCCTTCAAGCCATAGACTGGCTGTTGGAGACGCCAAACGTTGTTTGAAGAGGACGGGTAGTAGCTCTTTGGACAGTCAAGGTAGATGGTCTCATAAAGATGGCCTTTGAGGAAGGCAGTTGATACGTCCATTGCATGCAACTTCATGTCATGTGATACAGCGATGTGGAGGAGAGCTCTAAACGTAGTTAACTTGGATTTTGGAGAGTAGGTTTGAAGAAGTAGATGCCTTTCTTTTGAGAGTACCCCTTTGCGAAGTAGCGCTCTTTGAGCTCGACAGGTTTGCCGAGAAATATTTTCACGGGAAAGAGCCACATCCCTTTGAAGACGTTTGTTGTGGAGGGTCTTGGCTCCTCAATGTACATATTGGTCGGTTGAAATGCATGGAGCTCACTCTCGATTGCTCTTCTCCACTCCTTTGCATGTGAACCAGCCATGGCTTCTTCAAAAGTGGTTGGCACTGGAATCTGTTGCTGTTTGTGAACTGTGGTGCTGAGAATGGCGTGTTGGTTGGTGCGTGGAGGGCGAGGGAGGCAAGGAAGATTGATGTGTGTGAATTCAGATGCCAAAGGACCCATGGCAAGCCAGCAAGGGAGAGGAGTATGTGTGGAGAGCATGTTTACAACCTCTTCTTGTCTATCTTCTTGAAGAGCAAGATCACCCCCTGAAGGTAGATGAGGAAGAGGGGGACAAGAGGATAACCCATGGGAGCGGAGTAGCTGTTTGGCAAGGATGCGCTCAGAACGTCGCAGTGTGGGGTGAGGTGGAGGGGAGGAGGAAGAGGGAGAGGGTTGAGGAGATGGAGGCAGAGGCGGAGGTGGAGGTAGAGGTGGAGGAGCAGATGAGGGGGAAGAGTCTACGGGAGGTGGACGGAGAGAGGGTGGAAGAGAGAAATCAGAGGAGGACAGGTTGGGAAAATTGGGAGAGGGGAATAGAGGAGGCGGAGGAGGTGGGGGTGGAGCAACTGCAGATGTGGACAAAACTGGTGTTGAAGGGTCGTTTGCAGGAGGTTTTGAAGGGGCATATGAAAGGGGAGGGGAGGATGATGGTGAGGAGACTTGTGGCAGGGTTGAGGGAGAGAGGGCAAAATGCACCCGGTCAAGGGGCGGGGGGTCGAACGGTTGTTGGAGAAAGTAGGGACGGATCTCGTCAAAGAAAACGTAAACACTGCACATCTCTTGGCCGATTGTATGGTCAAGAAAACGATACCCAGGAGAGTGTGGCGCAAACCCGAGAAAGACGTACGGAACAGCTTTAGGATCGATCTTGGACGTGTTTTGCTGAGAGCGTTGTCGTTTGTTGGGAAAGACATAAGCCGTGGAACCCCGCACACGAAGGTTGGAGACATCGGGTTTGGACCATGTCCATGCTTCCACGGGAGTGCAGTTGGCAAGGAGAGAGGAGGGGTAGAAATTGTGCACGTGTAAAGCATAGAGGAGAGCGTACGTCCAGTAGTCGCGAGGGACGGCTGAATGGGCAAAAAGGGTGCGGACGATATTGAGAAGGGTCTGGATACGACGTTCAGCCCCACCGTTTTGTTCAAGAGATTCTGGGACCATCACTTGGTGATCAATGCTGCAGCTGGCGCAGTAATCTGCGAGAAGACGGGACAGAAATTCACCGCCACGATCGGACCACAGTCAGCCGATGGAGCGGCCAAACCGGGCAGAAGTTTCATTGGCCAAAGTGATGAAGGCAGTATGAGCATCAGATTTGAAGCGGAGAGGGATGGCCACGCCAAACCGAGAGTGATTTTCGACAATCGTGAGAAAGAAAGAGTGGTCCGTGCAGGACACGGGGCGAATAGGACCAATAAGATCAAGGTGGACAATGTCGAGAGGCCCAGGAGCACAAGAGGGCTTGGGAGGGTGAGAAGCCACACAAAGTTTGCCTTGAACGCAAGGGGTACAAGGTGGTGTGGAAAGAGGTGGGAGAGGAGGAAGCTGCGGAAATCTGAGGACCATGTTGTGAGAGGATAGCTTCTGCAAAGCGGTGAGATTGGGGTGAAAAAGACGATGATGATGATCGAGGATGAGAGGGTGGGAGACATTGCAGCATGGATAAGAAACAGTGGTGGTTGTCGTGAGTGCATGTGAAGAAGGATGCATGATGCGAGGCACACGGATGCGGTAGAGGTTGTTGTGAAGGTGAACGGTGGCAAGATGACGACCAGTTGAGATTGAGAGATGGGCTTGAGTGCCAAACGCGGGAAAATGGACGTGCACTCCTTCTTGTTGTAGCTTGCGGACTGAAAGGAGGTTGGTGCAAAGTGAAGAAAGGTGGAGGCCAGTAACCTGACCATGAATGGAGGCTGGAGAGGCAAGAGTTGCACAAGCGCAAAATTCAACAACTATGTCCGTAGTGGCACTGGAAACAGGAATGGGGGACATGAGAGGAGTGGTGCTGTCTGCATCCTTGAGATAATGCGAGGTAGCTCCACAATCAAGGGTTAGCTCCATGAAAGAGTCGGAAATCAAAGTGGGGGAGGGAGAGGACAAGGAGTAGATGTGGAATCCGGTTTCATCGGCAGTGTACATTGTGGCAACACTTGTATCGGGAGGGATGCAAGTTGTGAGGATATTCAAGCTAGGTGTAGACACAGGTATCACACTACCACATTCAAGTGCTCCAAAACGGCTCGCACAAGCCTTGCGCGCCTCAGCACGCCAGTTTGGTCTCTCAGCATAGGTCTTGTCAGGATGTTGGGCAAGCCACTGGTCTGTCTTGAAATGGTCGCAGGCACCTTGAGGGTGGTTGCGTCCACCACAGACCTTGCCTGCATGGGGCCCTGAGAGTGGTTTGTACTGACAAGGAGGGAACTTGTTGGGCCCTTTGGTAAGATGAATATGAGGAGAGGACAGGGTCGGTAGCGCTAAGAGGGGGAGAGGGGCATGAAGCACAGCAGCTAGGGCTGCCGGTTGGTGCGTCTTCATGTTGTAGTCTTGTTAAGTGGTTGCAAGCTTCGGACAGATGTTGTTGACTGTCAGTTCTGCGATAGGAAGTTGAAGAATCATTTGGCGGATTGCCTTGAAGCGAGAAGGAAGGCCGTGGATGATGTCCGCACATACCACAGATTTACTAAGGTCAATGCTCATTGCTTTGAAATCTGCAGCAATAGTGGAGCAAGCAGCAACGTAGCCACCTACGTCCGGAAAGGTGTCGAATGGGACATGGAAGAGGGAGACAATTTTGATGCCGTAAGAGGATAAAGTACAAGCATCAAAGTGCTCCTTGAGGTAGTCCCAAACTGCCTTGGCACTTTCACCAATTTCTCAAATGTTGTTGTGTATTGCACAGTTGCAGGTTGCCAAGAGAGACATGAGAATGTTGTCATTGGAAAACTCTCACTTCTTGTGGTCTGGGCTGTTCTTGGCAGGTTCGACACCACTACCCACACGTCTGATGATTTTGTAGAGCAAGATACCATCGATGCAGGTCGTTTTGAAGTACGTAAAGATGTTAAAGGCCCACAACTTATAGTTGTTGGTGCCATCGTGTTTGGTGGTGAGCTTAGGGATGCCCACAAGGGTGCCGGTGACAGCTGCAACTGAGGCCATGTTGAAACGGAAGGCGGTGTTGAGGGAGATGTGAAGGACAGGGAGGAATCTGAGTTGGGTGGTTAGAAGAACACCACACAGGATGAAACGTAGAGAGGACTCCTTGTGATGGAGGCAAGGGTGAAGAAACCCTTGCCTTGATGAGGGAGGCAATGCAGAAGTTGCTAAGGCGGTCCTCAGATTAGTGTCTGTGCTCTGGTACCATGTCTGAAAGAAGGTGGAACTGCTCAATGAGTGATTGATGAATGAGACCAAGTGGGCTGATACACTCAGGATAGAGAGGGGACTAATCTGCTACATAGGCACACTGCAGCAATCTGTAATCTGCCACCTAGGCGGATTCTTGTAGTCCCTGTTGCTGACATGTTAGATTGCATATCTGTGATTGTAGTTAGGGAGAGCTGAACTGGGCTTCTGATGATTAAATGGTCCCAGTGAAGACCACAGGGCCAGAATCAGACAATCCGGCCTGGCAACTATTGGAGGTACCCCACCTTTCTCATTTAAGTATGCCATATACCCCGAATTCCAAGAATGGGTTTTCATCCGCCCCATTTTTCAGATTTGCATCACCATCCGCCCCACCTTAAAGATTTGGGTCTTCATTTGCCTCGTGTTGTGATGCTAGTGCTTAATATACCTCCTGGGTCTACCGGTTCATGTCTGTTTCTATCAAGGAAGTGGTTTCTCTCTTGTAAAGCAAGCTGATGGATATGTTAACTCAATATGGTTGGCGGAGTTTATGTTACTAGTTGTCAAAGGGAATGGGTGCTCAGCCAAGAGAGTTCCAGTCTAATTACTTTTGAAGGTAAAAACAAATAGTGCAAGTTGTCATGACAGCATGGAGGAAAGCAAGGACATTGACTTTGTTAAGAATACAAACAGGTTGGTATATGCAAGGCACTATAATTGGAACATGACCTAAAAGGTAAGACCATATTTTGGTCATCTGCAACCCTTGATTATTTGACGTCACACGATATCATGTACCCCGTCCATATGCGACAGACAGGGTGGATGGTGAAGTAAAAATGACAGACGCGGTACATCGAGACCTATTTTTTAAAATTCGGGGCTAATGGAGGCTACCTTTTTTTATGAGGGGCTAATGGTGACCAACTTTCTCAAGCTGGAGCGAATGATGCTAGCTCATCCGAAAGGTGGGGTACCTAAGGTGTTTCCTGTGTACGGTCTCTTTCAACTGGATAACATTTAGATTATGAAGCATGTGACAGATTACAATCTGCTTATCCACATCCCCAGCACAGTCTGCATCCGTGTAGCAGACCAAACGCAAAGGGTCCGCCCGCCCTTCGCCGTCGAACCTCAGGCGCACGTGTCGCGTCGCCTGCAGGTAGCGGAGAATGCGCTTGACCGCCTGCCAGTGTAGTGGCCCTGGATCGGCCACGTACCTGCTCACTTGGCCCACCGCATAGGCCAAGTCCGGTCGAGTCGCAACCATGGGGTACATGAGGCTGCCCACCGCCGATTGGTAAGGCCCCCATGCCATATCCTCCCGCTCTTCTTTTGTTTGCGACGCCATTGCCGCACTTAGTTCACAGGTCGTGGAGACCGGACTGCACACCGGTTTGCAGTCCTCCATGCCGTACCGCTTCAGCACCTCGGCCACGTATTTGACCTGACCCAGCTCAAGCGTGCGCGCCCTCTGGTTCCGCATAATGCTCACCCCGAGGTAGAACTCCAGCTCCCCCATGTTCGACATCTGGTACCTGCTGCTCAGCCGCTCTTTCAGCTGCTGTAGGCTCGGCAGGTCTGAGGAGCACAAGATCAGATCGTCCACGTACAGTGCGACAATCTGATGGAGCTTCTTGCTGCGCCGCACGTATACGCTGTGATCCGCCTCACAGCGCTTGAAGCCCAGTTGTGCCATGAAGCTGTCCATCTGTTGGTACCAGCATCGGGGCGATTGTTTTAGCCCGTACAAGGACTTTCGCAGCTCGCACACCTTGCCCTCCGATGCCTCCACCCCCTCCGGCACCTCCATGTAGATTTCCTTGTCGATGATTTCGTTGAGGAAGGCCGTCTTTACGTCCATCTGGTGGAGCTCCATGTCCTTCGCGGCCGCCACCGCAAGGATCGCCCAGATGCTTGTGAACTTTGCAACGGGGGCAAACGTCTCATCGTAGTGCTTGCCCTTGCGCTGTGCGTACCCCTTCACCACAAGCCGCGCCTTGTACTTGTCAACCACACCTTCCTTTGTGAACTTGGTCTTGAAGACCCACTTAGAGCCGATGACCTTGGCGTCTTTCGGCCTGTTAACCAGCTGCCACGTGTCATTTTCAGTTATGGACGCCAACTCCAACTTGATGGCGGCGTCCCATTGCTTCCCCTCGGGCCGCACAAGCGCCTCTTGCACGGTCGTCGGTTCCGTTGATGCAGCCAGAATGCACCGTGTCATGCCGATCCATCAACCGGTGCCTGCATCAAAGCGCTTCCCCGCTCTCCGCTGCCTCCCGCTGCAGCGCGGCAGTCTTGGCGGCGTCTCGTTGCTCTGGTGCGATCCTTCCGACTCTGCCCGCTCCGGTGAATCATCGACCGGACGGCTCCCAGAGGATCCCTCCCGCTCCGATGAACCATCAACCAGACGGGCGGCGCGTCCGGAGGATTTTTCTCTGACGCCCGACGCGAACTCAGCCGGGAGTGCGCGCTTCGGCACCCGCGGTACCTCCTTCAACGGATCATTCTGCCGGATCTCCAGCCCAGCTGCATCGTCGTCGGAGTCCTCCTCGTTGGCTGCTGCACCTGTTGTACCGCCACGCTCCGACGCCGCATCATCGACCCCTGCGTCTACCGGCTCCTCGTAGTCAAGGAGCTGGAACTACTCCCCCTGGTTTGGAGTGTTCCCGATGCTCATGTCGTTGCTGCTGCTGTTGAATCTCTGCTGCTCGTCAAATTTGACATCACGGCTGCGGATGATCTCTTGTGTGCACGGGTCCCAAAGCCGGTACGCCTTTTGTGCACTCTCGTAGTCGAGGAACAAGCATGGCTTCGCCTGCGGTTCCAGCTTGCTTTCGCGTTGTTGCGCCGCCTGTACCATCGCGTGCGCCTTGCAGCCGAATACCTTCAAGTGCGCCACGTTTGGCTTGCGCCCGCTCCAAACCTCCTGCGGCATCTTCCAGCCGCCCTTACCCTTCAGAACCGCAGTTGGGGTGAGGTTGATGGTGTAGCTTGCTGTACACACAGCCTCTGCCCTGAACCCTCGCGGTAACCCCGCATCCACAAGCATGGTCCGCACCATGTTGAGCATCGTCTGGTTTGCCCTCTCCGCCACTCCGTTTGACTGTGGCGAGTATGGCGTAGTGGGTTCCCACTTGATGCCCTGCGGCTTCATCCACCCGCTGCAGCCCACGTACTCTCTGCCATTGTCGCTCCGTAGCGTTCTGACCTTTTGGCCAGTCTGCCTCTCCACCACTGAGACGTACTCCTTCAGCCGGTCCAAGACCTCGCCTTTCTGCTTCGTGAAGTACATGTAGATTTTTCTGTTGCTGTCGTCAATGAAGGTGGCGAAGTATCTCAAGCCGCTGTTTGACGGCATCTTAAACGGTTCACACACGTCGCTGTGCACGACCTCCAGCAGTTCCTTTGCACGAGCCTCGTTGAACGGCTTCCGCCGTGCCTTGCCCAAAATGCAAGGCTCGCACTTTCTGTGCGCTGTTGCATCTGCTCCCGCGTCTGCTGCACCGTTGATGACGAGGCCACGCACCATGTCGCGCTTCGCCATCTCCTTAACGGTTGTGGTGGACGAATGTCCCAACCGTCGGTGCTAGAGCTCCAGATCAGCGCTCCCTCCCTTGGCCATATTGACAACGCGCTCTTGCGAGTCTGGTGCATCCGATGCCGCGGAGATCACCTTGGTCTCCACGATGTAGAGACCGCCCTCGCGCTTCACCTCCAGCACAACCTCGCCGTCGCCGTCAATGCGCACCACTGCGCCTTTCCTGTGGAAGAGCACCTCATACCCCTTGTCCGTCAAGCGGCTGATACTCAAAATGTCAGCCAGGCCGGGGACGTACTGCACATCACGAATTGTGCACAACTCCTTATCGCCCACCACGACTTCCACCTCCACGTCGCCTTGGCCGGCCGCCGGCTCGATTTTGTCGTTCGCGACCACCATTGACTTGGAGGACTTCTCGTAGGTGACGAACCCCACTTTCTTGACTTGGGTGTGCTCCTCGGCCCCGGAATCCAGGCACCGCCTGTTGGCCTTCTTGAGGAAGTGGTTCTTGTTGCCGTTGAGGAGCGACCTGCCCTTGCTTTTTTTTGCCGCCGGTCTTCGCCTCCTTCAGGCACTCACGGGCCCAATGGCCCTCCTTGCCGCAGTTGCGGCACACACCTTTCTTGGCGCCCTTCTTGCCGCCGCCTTTTCCGCCACTTCCTCGGCCCCCACTTCTTCCACCACGCCTTTTGGTGACGAGGGCTGATGAGGAAGACGAGGACTCCCCGCAGCTCCGGCGCTGTGCCTCGTTGCGGATGTTCTCTGCGACCGCGCCATAGGTGAGCTTGTCCTCCGACCATCCTCCAAGGACGGTGATGAGTGGACCCCAACTGTCAGGTAGGGCCATGAGGAGGGCCATCGCATGCAGCTGCGTGTCGATCTTCCGCCCCACGCCGTTACATTGCGAGGCTAGCGACTCGATCTGCTGCATGGCGGAGATGACATCATCTCCCTCCTCGATTCTCACCGTGAGGAGCCGCTTCATCGCGAGGATTTTGTTCGCGAGCGACTTGGATTGGTGGATGGTGCAAAGCTTTTGCCAAGCTTTGGCTGCTAGCTTGCAGCCTTGGAAGTAGCCCCACTACGACTCGCCCGTCCCGGACACCAGGAGCATGAGCGCCTCCGTGTTCTTCTTTTCAAAGGCCTGCTTTCTCCGCGTCCGTAGCAGTCGCCTCTGTGAGTACCTCCTTTCCCAACATGACGTCGAGCAGCCCCTTATGCGAGAGGTGCAGCTCAAAGTGCCACTTCCATAGCCCAAAGCTCGGGCCACCTGCATACTTCTGAATGGGCTGCGTCTACTTCTGCGCCATGTGCGCAGCTGCTACTCCGACAAGTTCTCAGAACTTCACGGCGACGTCCAAGATGACGATCCCGTGCGCTACGGAAGACGTGAACATTGGAGGCTATCAGACCCGTGGGCCCATAACCCATTTTCAGGATGAGATCCGCGTGGATTCAGTCCCGAAGTTGGTCTGATAGACTTTATTGGTTCACGTCTACTGTTTTCGCAAATCTGAAACTGAGCGTGAGCATTCTGGTCGCCTCACGCTATGTGAGTAGGAATTCAGAGACAGTCAGTTTGCGAAGGGAATAACGTCTTTTTGAGTAAGTTTTTGAACATAGACATAATCATAACATTCATAGAAATAGTTATGAGCTCTCCAACGCACCAAACCGTGCACAATTTGGCCAAGCTTAGCCGAAGTTATGCTTGTTGAAGCGTAGGTCTCACCCACCACAGAAGCCTGACGTCGCCACTCGCCGTGGCGCTTTCCTTCACGTGCGAAGCGCCTTTCCCAAGGCGCATATCCCATTGCACATGGTGTGGGGGTCCCCTGCACAGTTTCCACGTACCCTCTCCACTTTTGGGTCGCGTTTGGTGATGGGGTGTGACGAGGTTCGAAACCTGTCCGTGGACCGGCAATCAGAATTTTGACGAAGTCCCCGAGTAACAAAACGTACTACTGAGTTTCGGACGCCGAGCCAGGGTTTTGGCCAAGTCCCTCAGTAACAATCTGCACTACTGGATCCGGTGGATGATCCGCCGGATCAGGTGGATCATCCACCGGACGCCTTGGCAGGCCTATCGGAGCAATTTCTCCAGATGGTGTTTGTGTTACTCGGTCCGGTCGATTATCCACCGGATTTCAAGTCGCAGCCGTCTCCAAGAGCCGCTGCGCACACCCCAACTTTGGGAGGTCATATCTCCCTCGATACTTGTCCGATTCCGGTGAAACAACTTTCACCGGATTCAGCAACTCGTCAAATTTAAGGGGAAATTCTCCATTTTAGGATCAGAGCAATCTACGAGTCGCCAGATCCGCCGGCGCGGAGTCTCCACTTTCTGACAGCTCGTCGGCGCCTCCCGGCGTCGCACTAGGGCATGCGGAGGGGCAATTTTTTCAACATCAGTGTAGTCCTCAGACTCTGAGCTCTCACACCATGATAAATCGGTTGAGTCACCCGCATCGTCAGGATTGTTAACCTGCGATGTTTTGGTGAACAAGCTGTCTGCACCATCTGGTTCCCCACTGCCAATTGCATTGCCTGCACCACCTACCCCTCCGCCTGCTCCACTACCTGCACCACCGCCTGAGCCACTGCCTACACCACTTTCTCCACCGCCTGCACCTCCACCTACACCAGTCCTTGGAGTATCGTCATAGCCCTTGGAATGTCTCGGACGGGGCGCAGCATGGTATCTACTGCCTCCAATGCCACATGCCAAAACCATTGTCAAACTACCAGCAGCACTATCCACGCCCTATGTTCCACCGCCAGCAGCACCCTCCGTCCCACCGCCAGCACCAGCCCCTACGCCCTCTGGTTCACCACCAACAGCACCTTCTGTCACACTGCCAGAAGCACCATCCACGCCCTCCGGTCCACCGCCAACAGCACGCTCAACGCCCTCTGGTCCAGCACTCTTTGCACCACCAATCACAGCCACTGCCAAGGAACTTGCAACAAGCTCAACTGCCGGTGGCTATCGGCTGCCGGCGTTGATGGCCGGCTCTCTTGCACGGCCGGCAACCATAGCTCCCGGTGATAATGCTGGCGGGTTCTTGCAAAAACAGGAGGGGTGTCCATTTTGCCCAGACTTGCAGCCAGTGTGCTCCCCCTTATGCTGGATCGCCCTGTCCAGCGTGGTCTACCACGTGAGCGCCTCACACCCAGCTTGCCCCACCCACGCATGGCATATTGGAGCTTGCAGAAATTGACTCCCTGCATGGGCGTCTTGTACGCCCGACCCCATGTCATCTACATCACATGCATGTCTGTGTACAGCTCAGGGTTCACACCTCGTACGAGCACTCTTTTGTGTTCAAATCGACCTCCCGACCTGCAACGCTTCTAGGGCCCGTGAAGGTGCCCATCAGAATGCTATGGCTTAGCACCTGCTACTCCTTGGCGTGTTCGGTATAGTGCTGCACCTTGACATCCACCACAGGAGCAAACCAGCTATTGTAGTCGTGGGTGGCACATCGGTGCTCCACAAAGATTCTCTACATAAATGGGTATACCTATGCAAAGAAGTGAAGTGGGTACAAGTGCCTGATGACTATGAGGCGGGCATTGAGAGAATCCATCGCGTTTGACGTCATGTGACCGCCACGTAGTACAGGGCACTTGAGGCGCGTCCACTGTTCCAACGGTAGCCCAGGCTCCCCGTCTCCACCAAACTTGTACTTGTAGCCCTTGTCCGATGCACGAAAGAGCTCACCACGCACGTGATCGAACTCGTTGTCTGTGAAGGCGCAAGCCAGTCTCCACATGATTTGAATTACTGTTGTTCCTGCCTCGGACTTCACGTTCTCTTGCAAGTGCTACTCGAATTAGGTGTGAACAGTGCTAGGTGACTGAAGCTTCAAGGCTGAGTCTTGCATCCTTGTCTCTAATGACCAAGGTTCCGTTGTACCGTGCTGTCGGGTACGCATCCGCAAGACACTAGCAGAACCAATCATTGTTTTCCTTGTCCTCATGTATGCATAGAGCCCATGTCATGGGCACAGCATGGTTGTTAGCGTCCCTGTACTGTGCCACCAGCAAAACTTTCTTGAAGCCATTTTTTAGGAAAGGTTCTTCCATGCAGAGCAACCGCCTCACATACGGCCACCCATTCCGACAGGCACCTTGGGCCACAAACGCACGTCAAAAGAGGTGTTGCTGGTCTTTCTCCGCAACAGCCACAGTGGATGGATTGACGTTCTTTAACTGCAAGCAGCTCTTGCAAGAACAGATTAGGGCACGACTTCATACTCACATGAAACTGTGACAACACGGACACGTGGAAAAGTAGTACAACATACTTACGACAGTGATGTAGGCTGGGAAGAGCACCCACGAGTGGCTCTTCTCACCCATGAGGCTGGCAAGAACCTTTTTCTTGATGTGGTACATGGCATTGTGCGTCAACCGCTCTCCCATGTGCGCCTCAACAACTTGCCGCAAGGCCTTCGACGAGGTACACGGCTCCTTCAACACAAAGGGCTTGATGTGGCGTAGCACCCACACGGCCTTCCTCGATGGGTCTCCTTTTGTCCTAGTCCTACTACATTTGTAGCCCTCCTTGAAAAAAACAACGGTGACGTTTTTGGTATTCCTCTGCCACTACGCCTTGAGCTTCCACGCGTAGCCAGCTTGCCTCCAGAGCATATATCACGCGTCTTGGCTTGGTGCGTCCTGTCGGGCACGCTTTCTTGGCTTGGTGCCCTTCTTGCTCACGTTGGTGTCCTCGGAGTCAGTTGGGGGAGGGGTATGTTCATTATCAGACAATCTTGCATGGAGGGGGATGGGAGAGGGGTTAACAAGTACGTAGAAGATCCAACGTATGACGTTAAAAGCAAGAACGTGGAAGGATTTGCAGAGTACTAGGACGGAGTAGCAAATCCAAGCCAGTCAATACCGACGCCATGTCAATTTTGATCAGTGTAACCCACCCGCAACAGGGTGCAGAACGGCCAGATGTGGGAGCCACCATTCAGCCTCATCAAACGTTGTTCACCACACTGTGAAGAGGGTGGAGTAATATGCTCTTTCACCTGGAGGTGTTTAATTCAGGAAGACTCTTCAAATTTGTCAAAGACAAAGCCCACCGTGTACCCTTGGGACACAAAGGGCTCCTCCTCCTTGTCGAAGCTACCGGTGGTCGCTTTCACGGGACCGAAAAAGCGGAAAAACGGTGAATCCATAGCATCCATGCAGTGTCATGAAAGCAAACATGCATCGTAGCCACCTAATGGTTATATTCGTAACCATCATACCCACTTACTTGAGTTCAGAACAAGCGTAAGTGCCATGGCGAGCGGGATCACCTGGGGAGAGGACGGCTCCAAAAAGAAGCGACATGTTTTTCATGGTGTGCAAGTGGCACGCGCGGTGCACAAAGGAAAATCAATACAGTGCATGTCATGCATCATGATAAGCCGCGGGACATCATGTCTCATGCTGCTACAAACGGTCACCTTCATTGGGATCATCGACAAATGGGCCCGGTTTGCCGGCTATGGGAGCACACACGCACTATCCACTAACGTGGCTTCTGTGGGATTTTGCACTGTCATTGGCAGATGCATGGGGCCGGAAGTTCGGATGTGACCCTCGACAACCAATATCTACCAACGTTGCACGTGTGTGGGAACTGTTATCATCATCCGATGTAAGATTCAGACCCCCTTTGTATTTCCAAAACGTACTTGACGGCCATGCACGTTCGTGGTTCATACTACAGGAGGCGGTGACAATACCATATCGTTGTTTCACAAAGATGGCGAGTACTGCCAAGAAGAAAACTGCCTCCCTTGTTTCACAGGAGCCTTCAGTGACACTAATGTAGCAAAGTTGGTTCGACCGCACGACTTTCCGTTCACGAAAAGTAAACAGGTGCGATGACACTTCAGTTCTATTGTCATGTTCACCTTAACTAAATATGCGACCCATTGGAACAAAACATGGAAGGAATCCATGGAATCGGAGTGTATTGTGACCCAGATATCCACTCATGAAAAAAAATGCATAGACTATTGGGAATGTATGCATGTTTCCTCCAAAGTGGGTATTGCGTACACGTTTAGTTACTATTCACACTTTTTGGAGAATGCAATGAGTCGTTAAAATGTGTGGATAGTCTGGTCTTTTAGTGTACATAGTGGGTATTCGGGAAGCCCAAGGCTCAAAACGTGGGTAGAAGGGAATTATTCCAATGAAACAAAGCCATCACTTTCATAGTCAGTGCGAAAGCCAGAAAAAAAAACATTAAACGAACAGTTGCGGGAGAAAGAAAGCCGTTTTGTCTGTTGTACCTGTCACATGCCTCGTGAAGGTGAATTTCCTTGAGGAAAGCGTAATGAATACTTGAAGAGATGGCAAGGCCCGTCCGGCGGAGGTTATTCTCTTCCATTGCATGGAAGAGAATAACCTCCGCCGGACGGGCCTTGCCAACCATGGTCAACATGCGGTGGTAACCGCTTCACTAGTGAAGTGCGGGGGTGGTGGTGATCAGGTTCCCTTCGCCTAGGCCTTTGTTAAGAAAATGGGCGCGTTGTGGCATGATGTAAAAGCAAACCTGTACAAAGCTCGACAACGTCAAAAGGTCGATGATGACAAGGCCATACGTGAGGTTAAATTCTCCGTTGGCAAGCGAGAACTTCTCAGAACAAAGAGGTTACGGCTGAAGAAGCCTTGTGTACGTAAGATATTGTCAAATTCGTTAGGACTCTTTATGATCACACATGAGGTGGGACCAATGGCATACCGTTTGGCGCTCCTCTTTGCAATGCGTATCTACAACGTCTTCCATATGAGCCTTCTTGCACCAGACACGGTAGATGGGCTGTTCAACCACCCCGCCAACAGTTCTTGTCGTTGAACGCCAATGTGAGGTACACTATATCCTATAGCACCAAGAGTGTGCACTCCACCCACGAGTGGTCAAGGAGTACCTTGTGCATTGGGCCGGTTGTGGAACTGAACACAATTCATGGGAGCCAGAGTCTCGGATGCCAAAAGCAGCTATAACCGAGTACCGGGAGGAGCTGGCTGGCCATTCACAATGACGTGTCCTTTGGGGGTACCACCATGGCACAATGGGGGTACCATCATGGCACAAACACCTTCATGAGGATCTGGCACAATACCTTGGCCACCACGTAATGTGTAACGGGGATGCCTGGACACATGTCACGAGGGCCCTCTTTACAAAAGGATGCGACGCCATTCATTGGCAAAGGTTGACATCTATTCTTGTATTTCAAAGTGCCACAAGACCTCAAGCAAAAAAAAGTAACCCATTGTTAAAAAATATGACGATCATAAAAGCGAGACTGTTCCTCGTCCGAGTTGTTTTTTTCTTGGTGGTATGCATGTCTTTTTCTCCAAGAAAGATCATGAATCGGGATAATTTGTTCATAAAGGGGGAGGAATGTAGAGCGATAGCATACATTACATTTTTGCTGATTTAGGTCAAATCTGCTAGCCAAAATTTGACCATTCCAGCTGGCACGGTCAAGTTTGGGAACCATGTGGAAGATACAAAAGACAAAACGGGTTTTAAGGTTGCATTCTGACTTCCACGAGGAGAAAGACCCACAATCGCGAATGAGATGTTGCGATGCATCTGTTTACAGAGAGATGTATTATAAACACCAACATTTAGAAAGCACGTACAATAGTTTCATAAAACCTATAAATCATTCCACCAATGGGTAGAAACATGTGAAAACAGACTATCAATTAAAAGGAAAGAGAGAAAGAAACAAGCTGGGTGTCACAACAGATAAAACTATGAAATGATCATAGCTTTGTGCGCGAATATACATTGTAGCTTTGAAAGGGGTAGTTTTGCTCTATGACGACGCGACGCAATGAGACCCCTGTGAAAACGGGCGTTGCCGGCAGAGCCGACCTCATTCGTGACTGTTTGCGACTGAAACACCAAAATCTCCACCCTTTTGACGGGACGTACTCCACCGATGTTTACACCTTTCATGTTTACATTATGGACACATAAAATTTTCTTTCTCTCCATTTTGAAACAAGGAGTGCACAATGTGAAGCAAAGAACAAGGAAGGAAAACAGCAATCCTTGAGCACGCAAGGGTGCATCCCACTCAACATTTGTGCATTAAAAGCAAGCATGGGTGGCTGACTTGTCGAATTTCACCCACCTCCCAATTACATGAAAATGGTTCATGCTCCATGATCCCCATTCCACAAACCAAGAAGGGGAAAGAAACAATTCTGTCAATTGAGAGTAAGCTCCATCAAAACCCTTGCTCAATCTGACTGTCGTTCGATTGTGAATCCTGCCATTTACTACCCTTGTTTCCTTCCTTTCAATGTGCAAACCCTTTATCCGGAACTGATAGGTAGCATGTCAGACGTAAAAGATAAAGCGTTCATTGCCCTTACACAATCGACCATCTGCTTTTTTCTTTATGGCATGCAGAACCCCCTATTCTTTATGAAAACTGCGTTCATGCCCTATCCCAAATTGTATTTCAGTTTCTTTTTCTACACAAGCACCTCTTGGGGCCCAGATTAATGAGGACCTGCAGGTTCCCTTTCAACGCATTGGATGTCTCAGACCCCCACAGGATCCCACATAAATTCCCCCCAGCCTTTAAAAATCTCTAACACGTTGAAATAGATATTTCTCAGTTTTTAGAATGATGATTCCTGCACTCACATGATGCATTCAGTGCAGCGTCAACATGGTATTCCGCGCGCTTACCTTCTGATACATCGTTGATTTTTTATTAGTTTTGGGTGTATATATTTTAAATAGCAAAAGTGGTGGACATGGGGTTATTACAGTGCGCTTCTTGGATTTATTTGAGGACGGTAACGTCATAGACCCCTTGCCTAAGAGACTTAGCCTGATTCCTCCCACCTTGGAACCTGAAGCAACACCCGCCTCTAGCAAGATGACATGCCGCATCCTCCCCC